>JAQQZZ010081229.1:0-19310 GCA_030265115.1 Mopalia vespertina
CCCCTGGTCCTCCTGGTACTTTATTGGGCTCTGAAGACAAATTGTTGGTCAAGGATATGTATGAGCGGGCTCACAGACTTCGACCATTAGACAGCGGGTCAGCTGGTGTCGAGTATTTGAACGCTGGTCCTCCTGGTCCACCGGGCACTTTATTGGGCTCTGAAAACAAATTGTTGGTCACGAATATGTATGAGAGGGCTCCAAGACTTCGATCATTGGACCGTAGGTCAGCTGATCTCGGGTATTTGAACGCTGGTCCTCCGGGTACATTATTAAGCTTTGAAGACAACTTTATTAGACGGAATATGTATGAACGGGCCCCTAAAAATCAATCCCTGGAACTCCCCGCAATCTCAGCTCCGTTCCCCTGATCATTCCCACATATTGCAGTTAGGCACGATCGGGCAGAAATTGGAGAACGAGATGAACAGAGATTTACTACATCGTGGCGTTTATCAGAACAAACATGTATTTAGCTCAATAAAGTTGAACACCACTTGTCCAATAAAGCATTTGTATATATTTGAATTGTTTATACATAAGATAACTTTTAATTAACTTGAGCAGGCCTTGAGCTAACATAAAACCACTGAAGGCTCGGCTTATCCAGTAAATTGATCCACAATGAGGCGTTATGTCCAACCACATAAGGAGAACAGATCTCGTCTTCCGAAAAGAGATCTCATTTTTTCGGTCAAAGACAAATAAAATTTTAAAAATATATAGTACATTACAACTATATACAATGTAATAATAAAATATTTAAAACTTCAAGCTCTGTACGAAACACAGAGCCAAAGTCGGTGGAGGGGTCAAAAGGACTCTAACCATAGTTGCGGGAGCGAATTGAGAGTTTACAATAGCGATATGCCCCCAAACACTTAAGCAATGATATAGATGCGACATAACGAAAACGTATTGTGGAAAGTATGCGCAGAGTAGTGTGGCAGGTAATTAATTGCCAGTAGATTACGTACAATATATAGCTTACATGCAGGGGATTGACTTGCAAATACCTATATATTATTTGACCAATCAATTAATCAATACTGTTAAGGAAGGATTCGTCCAGTATTTTCTCGTGAGAGGTGTGGAGAAGCTTATCACCATGAAGACTGACAGATGGGTCGTATAATCTAGATTTGTGAAGATTGAGAAATTAATAGGTCCGCAGTATCTATATGTGGACTTTTCTTGCAAATTTCGTCTTCCAAATTTTTGGCAGTCATAAAGTTGCCAGTACACCAAAATGATATACATGTATTAGGAAATACATTATTTAACTTTAACATTGGTAAATTTGTTATTAAAATAGGGGATTATGCCGCTCTGAAGGTTATTGCGTGCATTTTACACAGTTAGCTCCCTTTGGATGGGTATTGATTTCCGGTTGCACACAATGTACAATCCTCAACAAATACGTATGTGTCAAAGGTATCAATGAATGAAATTACACATTGACCTACAGCAAAACAGCATTGGCATTAAAATGGAACCTTGTGGAAGACCAATTTGAAATGTCGTTGTTTAAGTACTACATGTATTACCACTTTAAGAGACTAGTTTGTAGGTGTGAACAATGATAATACAACACGACAAATAGCAATCTCTGCAGGAGAATGTCATGATACGTCAGATGTAAATATTTACGCAAATCATCGAATATAGTTCCAGGAAGTAAGTCTTAATTGTTTGCAGCTTTGGTACAAGAGTAAAATAAAAGACATGTTGGATCGATTGTAACATCTCTGAAATGGCTTTAATAATAAATTTGTTTTTTATAATGTCCCATCAACGGATCCGACGTGTATCTCGGAGAAGATAATAATTCGGCTTGGACGGAGGAGTGAGGGGGGGGGGGGGGCAGATTGAAGATTCTTTGCTTCGTCTCTTTAGTCAGATCTGTAATACGTTGTATGAGAATGAAAAACCAAAGTTTCCGTTTAGTTCTTCCTTTGCGACCTAATGCCATGCAGCTATACTAAATGGTGATCCATAGCCCTATTTGTGTGGTAGATGCAGTCTTAATATCTTGATGCCTGGCACCTACAGCCAAATGCAGGCAATAGGGCACATCCCTAATGGCTCCAGTGGGTATGAAGTTTGGATAATACTGGTATTACTCAATGACTAAGGGTGTAGGGGTTATGTCAGGTCAGTGGGTTATAAATTCCTAACATTATTTACTTATATCACTGTATAGGATAGACACAACAATCATCTAATGACGAAAGATTTATTTACTTCACTAATTGTGATATTATGGATTGGTTTCACAATGGCTTAGAATAGTTTCGTAATGGTTTCATACCACTGAAATAGCAGTTAACGGTGACCTAACGGTGATTTAATGCTGATTTAACGGTGACTGACCAATATACAGAATGGCCGTCTGCAAATATAAAAAAGGAAACAGAATCAATTAGCATACATTTAAAAAGTTTATGAAAATAATATATCATTACTTCTGTTATTAAGATATAAAACAGATAACAAGTTATTAATTTTAAGCCCTTTTGCAACATAGCACAAAATATCTCAACTGACGTGGTAACGTTCAATCATAAGTATTTAAGTAAGAAATAGCTTCGAACATAGTATTGGCATACACGTGAAAGCACTACGTATGTTATAAGAAAAATGTTAATTTAATAATACAGTTTTTGATTGAAACTATATGAGGAATGATATCAAGTATCAGAGGCGATTATCGGAGGGTGAAGTTACATGGCAATTATTACGGTTTCACAATTGATTTGATTTTGTTTTATTTCACCATAGATGTAAAAACAAAGCACTATACAATTCGTATGGAATTACAAATATGGTGGGAATAAAGCTCACTGGAGCTTGTTCTATCCTAAATAAAAGAATATAATAATAACGATTACAGCGGCGTGAATGGTGAAATGTCATTGAAATCTAAATGTAAAGAAATACATTTATACTTAAAATTGTGCTAATTGTCTTAAGGAGGCGATTTGCTGCAAGATAGATGTCAATCAAGATTTTGGATAAAGAACTGTTTAACTTGATATTTGAATAGAGATTTGGAGGTATTCATACGCAGTGATATTGGTAGTTTATTCCATTCCCGAGCACAAGCACAGTTTAATGAATGATATGAAAGGTTCCTATTGTAGAATGGTCTATTGAAGTTCATGTTTTGTTGTCTAGTATTATGTTGATGAATATTGCGCTGTTTTACAAGATAACTTTGAAAACTTGGAGGAATTTGTTCAGAGTAATGAAAGAATTTATGGGCAGTTATCAAAGTAGAATAGGTATTTATTAAAGTTAAAGGTAGGATTGGAAGATTGCGGAATAAAGGGTTAGTGTGTTCAAGCTTAGAAGATAGGGTAATTGCACGAATTGCACGTTTCTGGAGAAGTTGAAGAGGTTTGAGATGAGGATTATATGTGTTTGCCCAGATAATGTTGCCATAAGAAAGATAAGGATATATAATGGAATATCAAATAAAAAAACTATTCTTATTGACAGAGTTTTTGATATGGTTGAGCACACCTACGTTCCGAGATTACTTTGCGGATATATAATTAATATGTGATGTCCAAGACAATCTATCATTAAAAATGATTCCCAAGAGCTTAATGTTATTTATTTGCTCAAGTAACTTATCTGAAATGAATATTTAGGGTATAAAATTAAATGGTTTTCTAAAAGTTGGAGAAATTAACATATATTTTGTTTTAGTTATGTTTAAAGACAGCCGATTTGCAGAAAACCAAGAAAATAATTTATTTAGTTCACTAGACATAGTGTTCACCGTGTCATGTGGATCATTCGAAGAATATACATCAGTTGTAAAATGCTGGTAGCTGTAGAAAGGTCATTTGTATAAGAAAGGAAAAGTAGAGGTCCGAGAATTGATTCTTGTGGTACACCACATGTAATACTTTCACGGGCCGGTAGAGTGTTGTTGACAAATACACGTTGAACTTTGTAAGTGAGATAGCTTTCAACCCAATATGAAGACCGGCTGTCGAAACCGTAATATTCTAGTTTTTAAATAGGATATGATGATTTACAGTATCAAAAGCCTTGGATAGGTCTAAAGATGCCACTGCGCTGAATAATTTATCTTCCTTGGCTCTAATGAGTTGGTCATACAATGAAAAAACTGCAAATGAAGTTGAATGGTTTGTTAGAGTCAAGGTAAATGGCCATGGAGTTAAATGCTATCTTTTCCAGGATTTTGCTTTCATAGGCAAGGCAAAACAAAGATTGGACGATAATTGGAAAAAATATTGGCCTGGCCAGATTTAAAAATGGGTGTAACTTTAGCGGATTTTAAATAGTCTGGGAAAACAGCAGTTGCAAAAGATAAATTGAAAATATGACATAGTGGTGTAGAGATATAAGGAGATATCAGTTTAACAATACTCACGAGTACACCGTCTAAGCCAGGTACAGAAGTTGCTTTCAGATCAGATATTATATTTTCAACATCTATAGATGTCACGGGGTTGAAGTGGAATCCACGGTCATACGGAGAGATAGTGGGAAAATGTAGACCCGCCCTATGGAATTTTGGAATCAAGATCTGCAGCTATAGAAGAAAAGTATTTGCTGACTCTATTTGCAATATCTTCGTTGTCATCAATTGATGCACCAGGAGGGAGGTATCTGCTTTTGATTATTTCAGCCCATTAATTGATTTTAAACCCGCCAAGTATTTTTTATGTCATTATTATGTTTATTAAACTCATTTTCAAAGTATGACTTTCTTGCTAAACGAAGTGTTTTATTTAGGCCATTCCTATAAGAACGGAATGGTCCTTATCCTTTAGCTGTTCTCTATAAAGTCTTCTCTTTGTTCTTCAAATATTGAATTAAGAAGAGCGGATGTAACCCATGGACCGATGATTTTAAGTTTTTTTTTCGGAGACGGATGTGTGAGGAACTTATCACAAAAAAAGCTCTAAAGCTTTTGTGGCATCCTCAGTCTCTTCCAAAACAAAGCTCCAATCCGTGTTTTGAATTTCTATTTTAAAACAAAGTGCTCTTTTTCTTCCTCCATATATTTTCGATATACCAAAGGCTGACTGGAATCAATTTTGATTAAATCAGCTTCGATAACGTGGAAAATAGGAAAATGGTCAGATGTTTCAGTTAAAAGAATACCAGAAAGTGTAGAAGAAGAGTAGATATTTGTGAATATATTGTCAATTAATGTTGCGGAACTGGACTAAACACGTGTTGGTTTGGAAATATGAGGGAAAAAATAGTGGGATTTTAAGATTTCAAGAAAATTCTTTGTTTGAGAATGGGAATCAGTTTCAAACAGGTATATGTTGAAATCTCCCATGATGAGACATTTTTTCCTATCTAACTGGCAAGTTTCAAGGATATAAAGTAATTTATTGTTAAACTCATCTATACCGTGTCCAGGAGGACGATGAATGAGACCGACTAGATAAGATTTTTTTGAATGAACAACTTCAACGAAAAGATATTCACAACTTCCAGATTCGTCAAGGTAGGACAGGTCTTCTTTCACGAAACAAGATGTAAACTTTGAGGCGATATACAATGCTACACCACCGCCCCGACGATGGGAGCGTTGCAAGGAAAATATATTATATCCAGGTAAATTGAAAAGATCGGTTTTGTCCGCATTTACCCAACATTCTGAGATACCAATGACAGACAATGGATATTTTAGGCTGTCAATAAATCCGGTGATCTCATCGAAATGTTTGGGAAGACTGCGAGCATTAAAATGTATAAAAGATAGTTGAGATGACATATCAGAGCTTAACAGACATGGCTCAACTAAGAAAGAAGAAGGAGAGTAATATTTGGATTGGCAAGATGTTAAATTATTCCAGTGAGATGACTCATATTCATTATCGTTAATCACTGTAGAGCTTTTTTCTAAATCGTTAAGGGGAATTGGATTAAATTCCATATTTTCAAGTGAATCTAAGTCGTAATGAAATGTATGAGAGGACAAGGTGGGACGGGATTAGGAACAGAGTTGTGGGAAAAGGGTAAATTCTGTGCTGCACCCGGGAATGGAACCGAATCCTTGGAATCAGCCATTGTATAGAGTATTATTGTGGACGAAAACATTGACCAACATAAGTACAACAGGACGTATTACAGTATTTAAAGCACAACAAAACATAGAAAACAAAATAACACACATAACAACATATACACATACAGTACAGGGCATATACATATGGGCCATTTTAAAAAAAAACTGTAAATAATGGTAAACACAACTTTCGACACATTCTGTCAAATACATCCAAAATATAAAATGAATACAGGAATGTATATGCATAACACTAATTCTTGTCAATTTTCTAACCACTTAGATACTTTTATCTGCACATACAGTTTGAACGCGCCAATAAATCTTCAAAATTAAAGTTCATTTGTCTTAAATGTTAGAGAGGCAAAACTGTATTAATAATGTTTTCATTATCAACAAAATCCATTTAACTAGATTTAATTAGTTCAATTCATTAAACGATTGTTAACTGTTGAGCCAAGAAAGATTTAAACTAAAAATTAGTAACTGAAACGAAACAAAACAAAACATATGGCATTTAATAAAGTATTCTTTACCGTAATCACTTCTTCCAAAAAATTACAATCCTTCAGAAATTGGATAAAAGATGGCCCTGCAGGCCTTCCTAGAATCCCCATGATACAAGGGGGCCATTTTGTTGTTAGGATGCCTAATACCATACCACATGTTCAAAAGATGAGTTGAAACTATATACTGTCACACAAATACCAAATCTTTACCGTTAGTGTATGGATTTTGGATTACAGGTATGTAGAGCCTTGGCACATATATTATGTGGTTACTTTAATGTTTTGTAAGAATTTAAACCATAGGAGAGATGCTTTTCACATTGATGCACCCTGTTGCAAAAGAAATATGTCTTTACCGTTATCGTTATATATCTTTACCGTTATTTTAGTCCATAACGGAAATGACCGAGCTATAACGGCAAAGACATTTAAGTTTGATTTTTTACAATGGGTTTGAACTTTAACTATGACTCCAAATTGAAATTTGCAAATAAGATTAACAGCTGTTATTAAAGAAGGGTGAACTTATTAAATAATATATAAAACAATGAAGTCTGAGTGATAATTCAAAACATTGAAATGATAAACTCATCTAACAGATAAACTCGTTTTTATGCTGCGGGTGGTTGTGAGGGAGCTTCCTTCGCCATGGTGCTCTTTAAGCTATAGGGAAACACGAAGCCGATCTGTTTGGGATGTATTTGTATTATGTGCTGCGATTGTCCTGTCTTGTCTTGGTACCAGTAGTGTCAAGGTGGATTTCTTCACCCATTTGGCCTGCACGCCGTAATATATGTGAGAAAATAACCTTACGCTTTTACAACATGTGCATTAAATCAAGTGTTAAACAAATAAATATTATCTGCATGCAGTGCCTTAGCTATGATTGGAATTCTGCCTGTCATAAATTCCTACATTTGGAAGAATTGTTCGTGTCAAAAGTTTCCATTTTCCTATCTTTCCGGGGCATGTTAAAATCAAGAAATTCCACCGGCATATTAACTATTTTTAGAAATATGCCTGTAGAAAATGATAGGTGGACGGGTGTTTAGCTGATATTGAACAGGATGGAGAGGAAATATTAAGCCAACTCCATGAGGACCTGGAATGGGAACCAGAAAGTAAATTAAATGAACTGAATATGCACTTTAACAGCACTTCCCTGAAATCGACAGCTATACTTTTTTGCTTGAGGATATACTAGATGTACGTTATTAAAGAGAGTTATTCCTTGAACTGGATGTCAAGTGTGTTTGTTGGCAGCTTTATCTCTTGTTCCTTAATGTTATTTTTGGTTTGTGATTATTAAGCACAACAAATACAAAAAGTAAAACTATCTTAGTTCAGGTATTTCACGTTACTAGACGTTTCAAATTAAAAATCATATCAAGTGTTTATCTGTTGATGGTTTTAGGGTATATTTCACTCGCTCTACAAGGTCAGAAGTATGTTTTGTAACAAAATGGCGAGAGAACTCCAACTCAAAAATAACCATCTCTTCACGAATGTCCCACCCTCTCCCAGTCAATACGGCATAACGTAAGCATTTGGAGATTATAACCTGGCTGTTTAGTATACGGAGCAATTAGCATATATTTGGTATTCTTAACGCTTAGTGGTAAGAGGTTGGCACAGAACCATAAATATAGTTTGCCTAGTTCAGAAGACATGGTGTTAATAGCATTAATAGGACCAAAGGCCAAGAAAATAAATATAGATTGTGTCGGCTGTCATAAAATAAATTGACTATTATTTTTAAATATTAGAAACATCATTAATATACAAGAGAAACAGAATTAGTCCAAGTACGGAGCCCTGAGGAACGCCTCATAATATTTTAAGAAGCTACAGAGTGCTGTGATAGGACACCACTTGGTATCTACCATTTCAAACTAATGGTGACAAATTCCACGGAAGCCCTAGGGATCCAGCTCTATCACAAGAATGTCTTGATTCATAATGCCAATTGCGGTTGAAAGGTCAAGAAAGGTGACAACACTGGTTATTGTATCTAGCAGATATAAATCTATCTTGAAGTGAGCAAGCAGCAAAGGAAGTTGACTTGTTTCTGTGAAATCCAAATTGGCTTTCTTCAAGATAGACCGTTTTAGAATATCTTGATGTAAATAGTAGGATCTTGTCCGGGACGGTGGTATGTAACACCAGCCTCTAACAAATTATGACTAAATCCTAGTTGTTATTGCTAACCCAAAGTCATCTTGAGTGAACGTCAGAATAATATTCATGGTTTTACAAAATCCGAGATCCCAAAAGAGTACTACAACATAAAATCGACCCAACCGTTTATCAAGACAATGAGACTTACGGGCTATCTGATACAGGAACTAATTCCGTTTTAAGCAATTGGTTCCTTGGAGGGTTATTTTGTTTGGTACGCCTGTTTTTAGAATTGGCCTGGTTTCTATGGATACAACTTTTGGACTATTTATTTCAATGTCATTATCCCAGCCTTTCTATTTGATTTCTTATTCTCATGGATATTTTTGTGTTGTTTAGTATGCATGTTTTGAAAACGATTTTTCATTTCTCTGACATCCTGTTTCAGACACTTCTAACAAGTGACAATGTGCTGGAATGCACTCACTTTTGTGAACCAGGGTTCAAAACGTCTGCCAAATGATAAGACATTTCTATCAGTATTTTCGTTATTTTGGCAATTTTGCAGGTTGAAACCCGTTCGGGATTCAGAGTGGGACACCAAATCGCCAACAGTAAATTAGACCTCCCGTCCTTCTACTAGATAACCCGTATTTACTGCTGGTGTTTCGGTGCCTCGCCCTGAGGTTTTTATTGTGATTAAAACAAAACAGTCCAACTGCATGGGATTCCCTTTATCGGCGAAAACTGCTGCGCATGGGATGTAAAGGCCCTGCAGAAAATAAATGTTTAAAGCGATTTGATTGGTCCGTAATCAAAACGCAACACGGATCCCATCATGGATCCTAAAACTTTGTGCGGCGCTGAGAAGCAGCTTAGTCATAAACCGGGTCTGATTTTCGACCAATGAGATCACTAGAAATGGCTTTCTTCTAAGCCGTTACAGTCCTTCTGTTTCTCTTGGCTTTAACACAATTTAGCGATATAGTGCTGTTTTGTACGACAATTTTATTGTACATCCTGTTGCCCCTTTGTTAAAGAGCACCAGACCGGGAACAGGAAGCGCAATTCAAACACCTTCTGTATGTACAGGAGATTAATAATATACAACCACATCCTGATGAGTTACTCTTGTGAGTTACAAACCCATACCCTATCGATGTCTGTTTATCCTGGCTTGTATACTGCTTCTTTGCACTTGAATATAGCTATGTGTGATTAAAGACTAATAAAGCCACCCAAGCTATTAAATAAACATTCTGTGACATAATGAATAACCCGTGCGTCTGAAAGTCTCTTAACTGACATTTTGTCAATAAAGGTAGTTGTTTATGTTATTATACAAATGCCTAATGAGTCTTTAAACCATCACGAGATGGGTTCGTTTTCGCTTTGTTGTCTATGGGAGTGCATAGCGTGAGGTCCCTGAGAGTTTGACAAAAATGATATGATTGGATTTGAAAACGGGACTTAGATATGTAGAAACAGAGGTAAATTTGAAGGAAGCCTCAGCGATGCTCAATCGATAGCCTCTGGGGATCATTGAGTTTTTGTGAAGTGTAGCTTTGGAGCGTGTCTGATAGCGTGATCCGATAATACCGCTATCAAAGAGCCAAACTGCCATTTACTCCTTTTATTGATGATCATATAAAGCCTAATCTATGCGGCCTCTGGCTAAACAATCCATCAACGTTTTCTTTATTGACCGCAGCTCGTGTTCCTCTCATCATATTAGAATTCCATTTCAACCGTACCTTGTTCCTGTGAATGTACAGACCTACCTCCGCCCGGCCAACTTGTCGACTAGCTTCAGTTCCGTGTTTTAACCGCGTGAACAGACTTAAACATGCGATTTCACCAATTCACCATTTCCTAGTAACAATTAATTGTGTTTTGTCCGTAGGCGGTCTCCTGGCATTCCGCTTTCCTGCCGCAAGATGCTCATTAGCTGTCTTGAAATTGGGCTGGCCATTTCAACCGGACGCCACATCGACTGATAAAAACAGCAGAGATTAAGCGTTCGTATATTGTTGCGTGTTATTATTTGTTTGGTGTATTTGATTTGGCCTGAGGTGACCTTGTGTTAAATGACAGTTCTTTTGATTTACTATTACAAAACATATGTTAATCGTTTTAAGGGAAATTAACAAAGAAAAACAAAATAAACATTTACCGAGTTTTGTTATTCAAGACTTCAGTAATTCCAGCTGATATTGATATATCTGATTAAACACAGAATTTCAAATCTATAAAGTTAATTATCAATTGCTTAATGCCGATTTATAATTATTGCCAATTTAAAATACAAACATTCATGTATTTTTAAATGATATCTGTCCATAAGTTGACCCGTTTGGGCCTGTTAGGTTGAAGTTAAATACATTTAAAACAAATTTAATTAAATATATTTTTAACAGTTTTTCTATGACATGTGTTTAAATGTATCTATCTACAAATTAGGTGGCTGAAGAAGGGTATATAGTTTATTCTATTTTTCGAATCATATGAGAGAAGCTTTGAAATACATTACCACTAGATATTGTATATATTGTATGATTATTCTGTTTGAATCTGAGAACAAAGGTAATCTAGGTCGTTACGTCACGATTATTGAAACCGGGCGGTTGATATTTCTCGGTTACACCGCAAACAGTCGGGTTTCGAAATAGTTTGTTTTCATAATTAAAATAGAAGACCTCTTCATAATGACGTGCCTAGTTTTAAGTTACTTTACTAGGTCATTATCGCTAGTTGTTTGATTCTTTGTGACCCTTTTTCTACAAACTTATATAATGTTACATCTATATTTAGAAAAGCAAACAATAGTATTTTTTCTTTAATAATCTGTAAACTTTTCCGAGCTTTTAAAACACTTTTAGAAGTAAACTAACATTTACTACCACATGCATGTGCACGGCAATCTAATGGAAATTCGAACACAAAAAATAAATTTGAAAGGAGGGTTTATTGCAGCTTCTGCGTTTCTTATATGTATAACAAACACATGATCGAAGTAAGGATCAATATTTGGCTGCCGATTGGGTGTGGAATATATAACCGTTTGTTTAAATTACCCCAACATGGACTTCAATGTTATTACCACGGACACAATTTATAATACTCCAATTGCCAAGCAGCAAAAACAAAGTGGGAAAATAAAATAACTATTTACCGAGACAATTAAATAAAATTTTCATAGGCTTTATTTTATTGATTTATTTATCAGCGATTCTTTATACAATTGACAAGTATCCTAGATTTTTGAATGGACATACCATAAATAGCATGAATAACTTATTATACCAATACACAAAAAAAGGAAAAACAAGTTAATGAGTTATTAATAATTAATTACTTACAGGTCACAAAACAAGTCAGTAGCTATCTGTTAGTAATCATCACTGGTATATGAGGAAACTGTCTCATATTCTCCACAAAGAATTTAACAAAAAATATGTTCATTTTTTTTTTAGATCGACACAACCATTGATTGGTGTGGAGATAACCAGTCTCTTGTTGATCCCATGATATAACAGTTCAATCATCTATTTAACAAAAATAGAGAAAGGAAAATTCGCTTTCTATTCTCATTTATTCGTTGTGTAACGGCTTTGCCTTTTTATTTTCCACTGATAAGACTTTCGCGCGATGTACATTAAATTAAATTTAATTAGTTTCAATTAAATCTCCAATCAAACATGTTTATATGTTTTTTGATACAGACTATAGACAATATACTCGTGGATGTTATCTTTTACGCAATTATAGAAAATAAAAATTATATAAATTCCATGTAAGTATATATATATAATTTTAAAAACTGAAACTTGTAGATCTACTAAAAAGAATTAAATTGCGATTTATTTGTCAATGTTTTCATTATTTTTTTTTTCACACGTTTGAGAAATTACACTTCAAGCTGCTTTATTTCCTTTAAAAAATTATGGAATAAAATATTCAATCTGTAAGGTGTTTGCACTTACTAATTTAGTTTCTTGTGATTCAGTATTTTGACAATTTCTTTTGAGCACAAAAATGACCGCAGTCCAACCAATGCGTAAAGGTGTGACAGTACAGTATGTACTATCACCCGCATCTCAGACATCTGGCGCCAAGCGATCTGTCACACTACACTAGGCTTGGCGTAGATTTGCCGGGAGCCGAATTTGGTGGAAGTTTAACAATGTTTTTCTCTGTGTATTTCAGGCGGAATGGCGGACGTACATAGAGGATATCACTAACCGCGACAATGGAAGCTAGAGGGCATTGGGAAAATACATAGCAAATACAATTAAATCAGAAACTAGCGAGTGTGGTAAAGGTTAGTCCAAATGTCTATATGATATATGTCACTAAAGACACAATTCGACAAAGCATGACCAACCTTACGTTCGGAATTTCCTCCGGCAATTTGCATGAATTTCTTTCAACGCTATATACTACAGAAAAGAATCCGGTATTTCTCCCAGTTTTAACCGTTGTATGTAAATCCATTTGCCGTAAGCCTATTACAATGTGGTCCATTTGCATAAGCGTATGTAAACGAAACATTGTAAGGGCATGGGATAAGGAAAGTTAAATAAAGTGGGAGTGGTTAGATTAACCGTATCAATGATTGGATATTAAAACAAACAATATTGTATTTGGAGTAATTAAAAAGCATACTGGCATGTCTATCGATTTGGTATAGTTAACAAACATGTGCTTGTCTGACTGAAAGCACAAAGGTATATGGGTATTTAATAACCAAAAAGAAACACATGCATATATGATGTAGGAAGTTTTTAAAATATATGTTTATTCGATTGGCCTAAATACAAACGCGTATTGGAAGTAGGGAAGACTGCTTATACGACTGGATAGCTAGAAAGAAAATAAACATGTGTTTTTGTTATGGAATTGAAAGTAAAGAAAGGCTTTGTCTATTGGCAAGTTAAAATCACAGACTATGCATTGGAAGTCCAGAAACATATATGCGTATTGGATAGGAAGCCAAATACTTAATACTTGTTGAAGACAAAGGAGACAAATATGCTGTCAGCCAATATATATATTCCTGTAAACAATAAACAATAATATTTTAATATTAACGAAAAAGTGCTGAAATTATTCTTTGAAAATAAATGTGGGTGTTTCAAACTGAATAGGTTACAAAGAGCCGTCTACTTGTATGAAGATAGTTAGCTACTGAATATCAGCTACAAGATTGAAATCAGGCTGTGTAGCCTGCACATCGGTCTTACACAAGCTGGGCTTTCAGTCATTATTGTTTATTTCAGCGTTAGTGTTTTCATTTAACGACAATTTATCGATTAAGCCTAATTTTAGACGTTCCTGTGATATATTTGCGAGCCGGCCAGTCCAATATAACTGAAGAGACTGTTCGAATTGCGTCTCGTTTGTTGTGAACCTTGAAGGGGAAGTGCAATAACTTGTATTATGATCAATGGCTGCTTCGTTCTTTTACATTGGTGTTTTGCGTTGGGTTTTTTGTCGTTCATGTGCAGCAATGCGCCTGTTCAAAACTGGATGACAACGCAACCGACTTGGAACTTACAACCACCAATGGCAAGACTCAAGCGAACACAAGAAAAAGCCCATGATGCAATCAGACAGGGAAGGAAAGGGAAACTAACTCAATTAATACTGTTTCTTTATCTTAGAGAGCGCCAGCGCTAAGGAAACTGTCATTAAAAAGTAGGAAATATGTTTTTCCAAAGAAAATGAAAAATATAAGAGAATTCCGCGTTCACACTTTATAGATAATCGACGGGATTAATTACTTTAGATGACGAATTCAACATATCAAGCATTAGCATTTTTGATACGATGTGTTGATTTCGAAAAAAACTTCATGATGTAAGTTTATATTTTGTCGAATTCGATAAGTCGTATCGATAAACCGCAAGGGTTTATGGCGGCTTAAGGTACATTTTCAATTTTGAATCGTTGTAGTTTATCTTTAATCTCAGTTTATTATATGTATTGACATTTAGATTTGATCTTCAAAGGCAGGTGTGTTTTACGGTATATATGGTCAAACCATGAATGGATAGTTTACGAGGGATAAATTACATAACTCTTCTAATTCGGTAATCAAGTTCCCAATGTGTCTTTGTCAGTTGAAATAAGCCTTATAATATTATACCTTGAGGCATTATTAGCAATGATTTGCATCACACGAAATGCCAGATTGCCTAACACAACAACTGCATTTAAATAATCACTTTACGCGTTGAAGTTTTATCGCGTGTAGAAAATACACGTCTCAGTTTCTGAAAACCGCGTTTAATTTGCCGAATGGCGTTTCTACTGACGCTTATCCGTGACATGACATACATTATACACAGTGGTTGTGGATTATATCATCAGGCCTAGTGAGATCGGAACTCTAGATGGACACGTTAATTAGCCGGATTTATTTCACGAAACACGTACCTAAGAGATAACCCTTTCATTCTGATGGAATTCCCGTGTTTTTAGAATTTTAATCTAATATATAATGATTCATAAATTTGATTATTTTTTTATATTATTTCACATATAGTTAATCAAAAACGCCAATGCTTTCAGTTAAAGCTCTGTCACCAAACAGTTATATTGGTAAACAGCTAAAATTTATTTCATTGATTCCACATCTTGTTTGACCACCCATTCTACACGCAGAACGAAACAGAGACATCTATATAAAAGTAGAACTATAATGTATCCCAATAAATTTTCTCAATAAGTAAATTGAATCTCATCTCGCTATCAGTACTTCACCACCAAGACAAGCGAGCTTATATTCGAATCCCGGTAGCGGCAAGCAAAACTTTTCTTTCTCTACATTAATCATATGTCGGGTCACTAACTAGAAATGTTTATTATTTGGAAGATATTTTGAATTGATTCAGAAATCTGGCATACGATACCTTATCAGTTGCACAATATTTTGGTGAAACCAGAAATCCCCTTCGAATTTGAGTCAACAATCATTTGAGTTTCGGTTTAAGATCATTTTGAAATCATACCGATTGAGACCCGATAAATTCTTTCCTGAAGAGGAAACGAACAGAAACGCTCAGAAAGAAAAGCTTACTGGATAAGGGCTCTCTAAACTTTGTATGCACCGAGTTTCAATTGGTTACCAGGTTTCAACTGGTTACCAGGTAAAGGGTCCAGGAAAGAGAATTCCTTTTATATTCCAATGTTACCAACATGGTACCGGATTTGCTACTCTCCTTATACAGGAATGTCAAATTTGTACCTAAAATGTATTATTTTCTCTCATGAAGACGCATTTAACTTTACAAGAGGAACATAAAAATGAAAGGATGAACTAGTTTATGCGAAACTTTCTCCTGGATAAGACTTGTAACTCTCATTGGTCATTACCTTCTCTCAATATGCCTGTAACCCGTAACAATTCCAGTTTAGTCATTCAGAAACTTGACTCTGCGAGTTAATCTAGAACATGAAATGATTCGACATCCCTGTGCCAATTTGATTATGTTTTGGACTTCTATACAAGCCGGAAATCTCTATCTCTCTATTTGAATCCCATGATTTTGTACACTCATATAAATAATGGTTCTTTGAGGGTTCTTTATGGAACCAGGAAAGTTATATATGAAACCATTACGACAAAAACGGTTCTTCGATATAAAGAGACGGAGCTAAATACTTGGAACAGTTGCTGTGTGGGTTCCATACAGAGCCAATAAGGGTTCCACCAGAGCCATGACTGAAGAACCTTAAAGGGTTACATTAGAGTCATATATTTCTAATGATGCGCATTCTGCAACAACACTTATCAAAAGCGTCTTTGGATTCGTTAAAATGCTTTGTGGTTGGTATAGTTGGTGAACGATTCCCGTGCCTTCGTGCTCTCTGAGATAAGGGGCAACACGAACTTGTTGTGGAGTGTTGCGCGTTAAATTGTACACGTTGCCTCATTTATTTATGTCTTGCGCCCTTCGTTTGCCGCGTATTTATTTCCATTATCTACACAAATGGTGGTTTCCTTCGTCCATTTGGCTGGCACGTCGTCATTAAGGTGAGTAAGGCTTTATAGTGCGGCGAAAATACCAAATCAATGAAACAATAAATTAATTTCTGATTATTTTCGAAACCATTAACTTTGGCAATTAGAAACAATCTTTTCTAAAATCGTGAATACAGGCTAGTTTGATGGCCATACGGTTACCGCTAGGCCTATACGACAATCAGAACATCGCATTTGAATTATGTAATTTTATCATTTATATATAAAAATGTATATATATTGACATAATGCCTCCTGTGCTCCTACGCTATTGGATAGTTATTGTAAATCAAATCACTGCTAGGTCTCTGTGGACACATTAACGCGGTAAACATTCTCAGACGTTTGTTAAGTTATGTTTTCTTGATCTTATAATTATTATTCATGTAAGTCATTCAGCGTACCCAGTGAACCCGATATCTCACGTTTACACTTCGCTGAACTGAACAATGAGTAGTTTAGTGGGTACGGACAGTTTGCTAGTAGGTGTCCCCCGCGGGCTGAGACCTGCTGCCCCCATGTCTGTCTGTATTCGCGACCAGTGGCGCCACTAGATGCGAGAACAACCCTGTAACTAACGCTGTATACACGATTACAATCAGTAGAAAGTCCTACTTTGATAAATGTTGACGGGAAGACAAAAGCCCATGCCCGCAGATGCTCACTCTTTGACTTACACATACGTAATCATCCAGAGTTAATAAGGTATTGTACTGTTTGTGACCTGAGGGAGAATCTGACCAAAATGAAATCAGGGCCCTAGTAAACCATCAACTATTGTGTTAAATGACAGTAATGACCGAGAGGCAATACCTAACGGATTGAACTAGACCAACAACTGCATAGCTGCTGGAAAGCACTGTCAACTAATCTCTGTCTTTGTAAGTTATGCTATAACAGGTTCGATCAGTGATACAGAGCGGGTTGATAACGTAACCATGGGAGACAGCTGTATACGAATACAATGAGATTGTCGTAGGAAATAAAACACATGATTGTTGGTTTGTTGAAATGCCTTCAATATTCTCAACGAAACTTATTCGACGTATCGTCTTCTAGGTTCCAGGAGGCAATAAAGAAAACTTGTCGGATGGCCCTGTCACACCTTAACGATCTATAGCCAGCGTATGCCGCCGTAAGAAAAATTTGGCGAATACGCTGGCGTACGTCGAATAAGTTGTGGGTAAGTTTTGTTTAAGCTAAGAGCACGCTGAGGCACGCTGGTATACGTCGTAATACGGTGAGGTATTAAATTGTGCATGCACAAACGTTTCGACGTATGCAACCAGCGTATGGCTCATGCGTCCCGTATACGTGGGCCATAAGTTATAGGTAAGTTATGCAATCGTTGACACACGTTCACACATGTTACTTGTAAGTTACACATAAGTCGACATGCATTGAGATAATGTCTAGTGTACCCTAACTTTATTTCTAACATATGAGTAACGTGCTTTGAACCTATGTCGAACTTATCTCCAACGCAAGTTGGCGTATGTAGACATTTTGACGTGTTCTGGACTACCACATAAGTTGTGAACGCCGGCAGCACGCTAATCATTCGTTTATAAGTTACCTATCAGTTATCGAAACCTTCTATATAAGTTACAATCACGATATGTATACGTCCAACTCGTTGTGAATACGCTATGTATAGTTCAGCGCATGCCAGCCATTTAGAGTAATTTTGATACGTCGGCATACGCTGGCTAAAGCGTCAAGTTGTGACAGGGCCATTACAGCTTCTATATAGATAGACTCAGAAACGTGACTACATATCCTCATGTAGCCTGTTGACTGATTGATTTACTCCATATTCTCATGTAGACTGTTGATTGAATGATTTACTCCATATTCTCATGTAGCCTGTTGACTGATTGATTTACTCCATATTCTCCTGTAGCTTGTTCACGGGATGATTTACTCCATATTCTCATGTAGCCTGTTGACGAATTGATTTACTACATATTCTCATGTAGCCTGTTGACTGAATGATTTACTCCATATTCTCATGTAGCCTGTTGACTGATTGATTTACTCCATATTCTCATGTAGCCTGTTGACTGGATGATTTACTTCATATTCTCGTGTAGCTTGTTGACTGGATGATTTATTCCATATTCTCATGTAGACTTGACTGGGTGATGTACTTCATATTCTCTTGTAGCCTGTTGACTGATTGATTTACTTCATATTCTCCTGTAGCCTGTTAACTGATTGATTTACTCCATATTCTCATGTAGCCTGTTGACGAATTGATTTACTCCATATTCTCATGTAGCCTGTTGATGAATTGATTTACTACATATTCTCGTGTAGCCTGTTGACGAATTGATTTACTACATATTCTCATGTAGCCTGTTGACTGGATGGTTTACTTAATATTCTCCTGTAGCCTGTTGACGAATTGATTTACTCCATTCTCATGTAGCCTGTTGACGAATTGATTTACTCCATATTCTCCTGTAGCCTGTTGACGAATTGATTTACTCCATTCTCATCTAGCCTGTTGACGAATTGATTTACTCCATATTCTCATGTAGCCTGTTGACGAATTGATTTACTACATATTCTCATGTAGCCTGTTGACTGG
>JAQQZZ010081240.1:0-19305 GCA_030265115.1 Mopalia vespertina
ATTTGTTGTTTCACTGTTTCGTTTCTAAAGCAATTTTTATACATATTTTATGTCGCCATGTTCTCCAACTTCCAAACCCTGACGTAATTTATCGGGGACCAATCAGTGTTGGTATGAAGGTTTTGCCTCGAAACGGCCGATATAGGCATCTGATTGGCTATAGTTTACAGGCACTGGACTGAGCTATTGAAACTGTAGGAACTCAGCTTCAAATGTAATGATTTCGAGTTCAATGACCAAATATACCATGAAATTAAGGGTTGTGCTATCGGTATACGGTTTAGCCCAAAACTTACTTTCATTTTTATGGCTGAATGGAAATATGAAGCCTTTGGAAAGTGTGTTAAACCACCCCTGTTGTATCTTATTAGTTTGTTTGTTTGTGTTTGATGGTGCATACCGCCGTACCAAAGCATTACGCCAATTGTTATGTCATTATTGTTAATGTATTGCTATTCAAATAGTGAGAGTCTAGTACGTTTTTTTAGTTTGCAAAATGTAATTTGTATAAAAATATTTATTTCAGCCGGACAAGGGATGTAACTCTAGTTCCCTTGAGGAAAGAGTTGTCTCACCTTCTGTGACTTAGGACAAAGAAAACCAGCGTTTCGCTATTAGTTTGTTATCCGAGATCTTTAAAACTGGTTGGCTTCTTCAGCAATATTTCATGATAACGTTTTCAAACTGTTACTGTTTTACATCAGATATGTTCAAAGTACGCTTATCAAGTTATCAGTTAAACCGGCAGATTAACCTAGTACAAAACCTATCTACTAACCTAACACTGGGAATAAGGATTTCTTTACTTTAACAACTTTACCTCTGTGGAGACCGACAAGTAATACGTCATAAAAAGGTGATCTTGAATCAGAAATTTATTTTTGTGGTCGTTGTAAATCGAATATCAGGTAAAAATTAAATGGAAATTAATGTGGTGTACACTGTATATCGTGCTTAATGTTTGAACAATGTACGAGTTTAACAACCTCTGTTGTTCTTTTAACAACTATGTGTTAAGCTGTATGTTTTAAGAGTCGATGTTGTGTTAATTTGATAGAGAATATATGTTTGGGTCTGATTACGTAGCTGCTATCTCGCTTGTGTTGTGACAGGCTTAACTGTTTCTTGTCTAGCCATTATATGTTAAGTGTAATCTATGTGGGTGTTTATGCTTACTTTTGTATGTTGTACTGTAAGTACGCCCAGCAACCATCTAGTGTCAGCTTGGAGATGTGATGTAGACTTGTATCTAAAATTGCTTAATTGTGAAGATGCTACATGAAAATGAGTTTATTTCACGAAAACTTTTCCTCGTAAAATTATAAAACGTTTTGCGTTTGAACGTCATACTATTGTTGAGAATTAATGTGAAAAGTAAAAAAAAACAATGCATATTGAGTGTATGGAAAACAACTTCTGCGTTTATTGAATGCTAGACGAGATAGAAGCGAAGTACTCAATACATATAAGTTGTTGTTATCCATACCAAGTCTTTCCATCCTATAACTTGTTTTCGGTAATGCCCTGGATATGAAAAAGAGCGCCTCGATTTTCTTCTTCTAAATTTTGCTTTGAACAGTTAAGGAGGACATTTTTGTCTGTTCAACCGTAGGATGTTTACATGACAAAAAGTTTTTAAAATAATTTTTTATAAATCGATGGAGATGCTCTCATTGTCTAGAGTCTCGATTGGAAACCATAAGGACGTTTCATGTAGAATCATACAAAATCACACAAAAACCAAATAACACGGAAATGTTTTATCTTTCTCTTTTAACAACATAAACATTTACATGTAACATAACACAGAATACGGAACAAACCATTATATGAAATCAACTTAGTTAAACATTTCGTCAACACAGCTTCTGCTGCCCACTAACTCCACCAATACAAGGGTTGTCATGACGACATAAATGGACAGGTATAACAAATCTCGATTAGATCTGAAATAGGTAATCACGTCAAATCAAAATGTTGGCAGAATGAAAAACAGAGTATGTTCATTCAATTTCAACACTGTTAAGATTTTACTGATTTGAAAACAAATTAATGAATTTAATTGATATAAATTTAATAATTAACATTTGTCTAATAATGCGTCAGTCAAATTAATAACAGTTAGAGACAGTAAGAAGCCGAAGCTCCAAGATGGCTTTAACTCTTAGTTATCTACCAAAGGTATAAATTCATGGAATATTGCTGATTGTTAAAGATGCCTTCGTGTGGCATGACGGACCTGGTGTGATGTTAAGGACACGAAACACCAGACGTACTTTCACCAGACGTCGCCACACTTTATCTCAGACTTTGACTTCATCTGTATATGCGACAAGCAAATAAACAACACAATCTCAAACATATCAATCTGTGACAAGAAACGAAACTACAGATCTCAGACAAATCCAATATATATCTACAGTATTTTTCAGAACATATGCCTCTATTGTCTTCCAATGGATTTCTCTATTTTTACAGCTGGATGTGTTGGTACCCTACTCACGAAATAAGAATTTCACAAGATCTTACTTTTCTGCAACTCATGCCATTGAATTAATATATGTTGGAATTGTGTCAGTACGTAAGCAGGCTCTAGAAATTGATATTCAGTCATTTTAATTGTACATCAGCTTCACGCATACCTTAGCTTGACGCATAATTTAACCTTCGCGAAAGTATCCGCTTGTGGTAATATGATTTAGAGTAAACAGAGAATACTTCAATTAAAAATTTCGTCAACATTACGGTATTGCTGGACCCTTGAGTCGATTTGTAGTTTTTTAGTCTCCAAAGCCCATGATCACGCGGAATATCAATGTGAATATTCTATGCGCATATATCTCAAGGAAGCTTTGATACTCAGGATTACAAATTTGTATTTTTTTTTATTGCAGCGAAATATAATTTTGCTTGCCGCCATCGAGATTCGATCCTGGGTCTTTTGATAGCTGTACCAGCGTTCTGTATCCATTAACATATATGCAGATTTGGCAAAAATCCAATTATCACTTGTATCAAATTGAAATAATACCGGAATGGAAAAATCAGCTTCATCTTTGTTTGTTTATTTTAAAGTTTATCTCGTAGAATAAACCCTTAAACTGAAAAAGATGACCTAATTTTCTTTATTTTAGTCGAATATTTTGTCCATCCAGCCATAGAAAATCGTTTAAAAAAAATATATATCTTTCTGGAAACATTAGAATCCCCAAATGTATGAGATACAATTTGATGTCCACATTGTCCTCTTTAAAATGTTTTTTTTAGAATCTGCCAAAATCTGATAGTGTGCAATAGGCGTTAAACGATTGGCTGTCAATTCATTCTACATTTGATTATTGATAGCTGTGTGATATAAGGGTGCAATACACATAACTACATGTATATTAATCAATGGAACTACCAGTGAACATCAGACAAACTGACACACAGTGGTGGAGCCTAGGCTGCTGTCACAATCCCATTAATCTCCAACACCTTACACTCATCTTCAAACGTCCAAAGGTAACTATTTGTAATTAGAACTTGAACGCATATTCCCTCTATCGAAAGCTATTAATTTTTCATTTGAAATAGAAGGGATGACAAAATATTGCATTTCGACCCCAAGGGGTCCAGAAAGATGTTGAGAATTGCTTTCATGTTTCCTCTCAATGCTTTGTATTTGGACAAGCTTGTGATACTTTGTGGATGTTGACCCATTTATCTTTCTAAAAGAATCAAATAATTTATTCGATTCGCTTAAACTTTTCATTCTATTTCTGTAGTACAGCTGCTTTTATTGACTGTTTGTTTGGGGTATTTTACTTTTAAGAGGGCAACAACGAACAACGGCACTGACACGACCACAAAGTGCGAAGTACTTTCACTTAATGTTCCTTCAGCCAAATTGAATTTTCAAGAAAAGTGACCTAGAAAAAAATATATTTAATCCCTGCTGTCCGATTCAACTGTTGTCGTCGTCTTCAATCAATAATTTGGAGAAAATCCATTTGGTTTTGGAAAAAATATTGGCATTTCAGTTAATTACCAAACTCGTCAAGTAACACACAAACTCTCAACATCTGCTCAGCAATATAATTACTGTTTTTTTGGAATTCGCTTCATGTGAATAATCCAGGTATATCAGAAAACAATATAACACAGGGAATGGCACGATGAACATCATGTCCCTTGAAACCCTGTTTACAGAGAGTAAACTTAGTTTCACCTTGACCCGTTCATCCATAATCTGCCGAATTTCCTTCATGAAAATTAAACTAAAACGGAATCAAGGACTTAGGCAATTTTGAGCACAGATCCACACGACTACCCCGAAATAAACATATACAAACAGATGCTTATTTCTGACCCTTTTTCAAAAAGGATTTTTCGGTTAGAAGATTTTGTCTTGTTTAAGTAAAATAGTTCGAGACCCGAAATAAATAATTTCTTGCCTTTTTGGCATAAATACAATAAATGTTTCAATTATTCCAGCAGTTTGTTTTGCTTCTTTGTTGTTTTGGCAAAACACGATTAAATAAGTCATTTCGTTTCTTTTCATTCTTTAACTCGATGTTCAAATGATCCTAACATAAAATATTTCATTAAACAATGACAATCCTATAGGAAAGATGAGCATGTTCAAGTTTGATCTGCCACGACTAGAGTGTCTTTGAAGATCTCGCTTTGGACGAAATATTTACAGCGTTCGCATTGTCTGACGCCTGATCGTGGAGGAGGTCGTCTGAGCGAAATGAAATTATCTCTGAGAATGAGCCTTTAATTAACTCGGTATGGCCTTCACCTGTAGAAGAATTCACCAGAGCATAATTGGCTATCGGCTTTGCTTGTCCCTCGAGTAACAATGCTTTATACCTACATAGTTGCTCGAAAGGTTATTTTGGAACAAAAACTAGTTCAGAACCACACCTGTTTACACTTAAATGGATTGTTTCTTCGCTTCTCCAATCGAGTACCATATAGCGAACTCAGAACATATTACAAGGCATATGAACGGCAGTGCTGAATGAAAGGAATATTGATCAAGCTCTCCTCAAATTGTGGCACTTCAATGCCTCCATCTTCTCGGGGCAATGCTGACGGCTCCACAAGCTCCGTATCAGACATTACCACGTTTACTGACACTCAGCGGCGCTGGTCAGATAGAGATCAAAGTGAAATGGGACAAACGAGTTGACCAATTAAATACAAGTACCCATTTTCAAACAGTGTATCGCCTCTTTCGGAATATCGTAGAAAACAGCGGGGAAGGACCATCTTCGTTCGCAGCAATTGCCTAATTATTTTTTTGAGAAGTCCGCTACAGCAGTGATATCGAATTTCTCCATATAGTTCACTGTATTTCATGGTCCACACCTTGGGCAGAAAGAGACATGGAATCATAGCTACACATTCGACCTTGTGTTGCCGACCACACGAGAGTTATCTCCTCCTTGTTTTATTGAAATATCGTACAAGCGTGACAAGGTGATCAATACAGCTTTACCTTTAACTCATCTTGTTTCCAGAAATTGGAATGTTTTTGTCTTGACTGTTTTCAAACCAGACAGGAACAGGAACAAGTTGTAGTCAGTAGATAGCCAGTGACATGCACACAAATTTACACGCTGGATTGCGACTCCTTTTGTCCGTGTAAGTGTTGTGGTGATTGCTCAAGGCTGTCCGATTTAACCATCAGGCCGCTTGACCGTCTGGACACCTCTCCGGTATCGTCCGTTAACCCGTCTGACAACAGGGACCTGGTCACACGGGGGTCCACCTCGATGGAACCTGTAGCGCGAGTTCCAAGGGAGACGCTCACAACCCTATTTACGTGTAAAAGACTTGAAAAAGTTTTTCGTAACGCTCGCCTGAATCCCTCTCCCATAAAAGCATACACAATTGGATTAGCACAGGAGTTGAGGTACGACAAAGAATGAGCAAAGATTTTGAAATCATATAGTCCGTCCGTCATTCTGAATTCAGGAGAAAAGGCGAAACACAAGTTAAGGACATGAATAGGCAGCCAACAGGTAGCAAAGAGAAGCACGATTACCGCAACCATCTTGGCGACTTTCCGCCTTCGCTCAGTCTGCATTGATCTTAGCATGAGTGATGCACGATGGGAATTCGAGTTCTGGAAAGATAAAGGCAAAAGGAAATAAAAAAAATACCATGGCTTATATCGAAGAGCATCATTCCTTTTCTTTCATTTGACATAACTATTTTTTTAGCCCAAAAACGTCTTGATCTGGCAGTTTATTATAAATATACAGTATATAACCCTAATCGGTTTTGCGAGTAAAACGCCAGATGTCAAGGAAACATTGGCCTATCATTGTGTCCTACCCTTAAGATAACAGAAAGCGTCTGGAATTCATATCTCACAAAACTAAATTTGTGAAATGTGATGTATCCCGGACTAATATCAAACCTATATATATCATAGCCATAGTGTAAAACATTGATGTATTTTGTCGCGAGCAGTTTGGCGAATATCTACAAGTTCCTGAACTGACGACTGCCGCGAGACGTTAACCAACAGTTGTATCTGGTAATGATCTTAAACCCAGTCGATTACCGGGGGATTTAAAGCGCATCCTTGAATCGATTGGAATTCTGTAAAAAATGAATACGCTTTGAAGCTATCAGATCTATATAGAACCTTGTGGATGTACTTAACAAGAGTGGAGAGAAATGAATATGGTCGATTTAACGGTTACACCAGACGCAAGACGTCCAATCGTCGATTAGTTGTTAATAGAGGAGAAAATCTTTGCTGGAGAGTGATAGAGCTATAGATTGTTTAAGTGACCCCGATTGCTGGATTAAATTTAATTCTGGTCGGCTGGGGAACAGTTCCTCTGAAGTTCCTCTGAAGTAATCGCATGTGTTTATGAGAGGTTTGGGTTTTGTCAAGATTAACGTTCACGTAGTGTGCTGTGGTCTTCAGTCATTTGAAAATTCAATTAAATGTTAGTCCGGGTGAAGGGGCTAACATATTGGTACGCAAGGTATGTGCTAATTGTCGATGCAATCAAGTGTATTACGGCCAGCAGCTGAGCTTCAATGTTTAACCCGCAGACTACTCATTCTCCTTCGATTACAGGGTCCAGACTCACAGTGGATCTCAAGTATTTGAGGGTGTCACACACGGTGACTATAAGATTGTTACATGTGGTTTGGGTCTCCCGGGTTGTCCTTGTATTGACTAATGACACAGTGAGAAGTAGGCAACCAGTGGTCATAGAAGTGAAATATCATTGAGTACTGCGTTACACCACTTACAGGCTTACTGGTCTAGGGCGCTAACACGCCGATACGTGATCACTGAACTTTGCATTTCGCTCCGAACTGCATAAGCATTACCTTATGTGTGTATGTCCTTTTTATCAATCCCGCAGAATAGTAAAGCGCCCCCAGTCCGGATGTGCGGATAACCGGTGATTCACATAAAATATATCCATAATACATCTATAATTTTTTTTTACAGTATATGTACTTTTCTAAGTGTTCGAAATTGTGTGCAGTTTTAAATTGATAATGGTTATACACTACTGAGAAAACAAATAACATATCTTCATTAAGATTGACTTATTACCTCAGAGAGTTGTGCTCCTAAGTGTTCGCTTTTCCACATGTCCTTCAACATCAACGAATAACATAGTAAGATGACTGTTAGTGGAATGAGGTATGTTGCTATGACAACGTAGAGAATGGCGCCCCGTTTTAACAAGTCATTGTCCCACGTGGAGTGGCACCAGCGAGTTGGTTTACCTTGAGAATGTCCCTGTACAAGGCCCTGGTTCACGGCGAACGGAATAGATAGAATAAAAGAGGCTGAAAAAGTAACGAATTACAAGGAAATGAGATATTGTTATCAATCAAAATACACGTACTATGTATGTTTTGTAAATGAGCAAACTAACTAAATGATGTAATAATATTTTATTCAAACATAGTGTAATAATGCATTTAAAACTCTCGAAATAATCGAAAAAAAAAATACAATCAAATGATCAATATCGTGCAGGAACAAACACTCAAACCAAACAATGAACACAAATGTATTTCTTCATTAATGTTGAAACTATTTTTACAGTTTATTGACAACATAATGTAATACAGCAAACAAACCCTTTACGCAATATTGATTTTATTTTGTGATATAACTATTCTGATAAAAATGACCGCAGAACCGTTTGAAGTATAAAGAATACTATTCGCCGATTTATCCATCAAATTGACATGAGCAAATGTCAACGCTAACTTCAGCAACTAAGTCAACAGACAATCGAGTCAGAGGGAATGGTTCCCATAAAGGTTTTCGCGCACAGAAGTTATGACCTAACTAAGAAATCTCTCTCTACAACCTCCCCGTAACATAAAAAAGCACACAAAAAAGCAAAACAACAGCATACAAAAAGAAAAAAAACACAAAAAACCCCACAAAACAAACAAAAACAAATCCTGTTACAAGCCACTTTCTTAAATGCATAAAAAAAATCAGAACTTCAAGCGATTACATTGCATTTGCATCCGGTGAACTCTGTAGCGCAGGCCCTGCTAGTAATATCGTGTGCATGGCTAATTATTAACATTACTATTCACTGCTCAGTTTATCTTTATTTCTACTAATACTTAAGGGTTTAATATGAACACTTTAAGTTACGTGATAAAGATGTCCATCAAGTCATAATATTTTAGAAGCACCAGATACCCTTAAGTATACACCCGATTAACTGCGAGTGAATGGAACTTTTTCGTTAGATTGATTGCCAGTGAAGGGATGTTATCGCCAGGTTTACTGTGAGTGAATGGACATTTTTCCGTCAGATTACTTGGGATTGAATGAAAGTATTTCGTCAATAATAATTTAATTCATCGCCAGGTTGTGCTTAGCTGTACAACATGACAAAATTACAGAATATACTTCTGAGTGTTATTAGTGAATACTAATGGTAATACTACTGCTTTTCCGTTTGAGAAATGTACTGTTATTTTAAAATCACTTAAAGATGAGATCATACTGGGTCTTCACTATCATACAAATCAATTGCAGCGTGCGGCGTTGCTGTTTCTACGACATTGACTTGTCAACATGAAAAGCGCCAGCTATTATGCAATGTCGCCTACAACCGATGTCATTTATTACTAAAGATAATGTCACATTTATGAACACGCATAAGAGATTCATATGGCTAACATCTTCTTGGTTTATTGGTCACAATGTTTCAATCCCATTTCAGAGAAAACGATATTTGAAATGGGATTGAAACTTTGTGACCATTAAACCAACACGTTGTTTTCCATATGAATCTCTTATTATCTCTTATGAATCGGTTGATATTAGAGAAAACTATAGAACATCAATTGTCAGACTATTCATTTCCCAAGAAACTTCGTGCGTCTGGCAACATATTTAAGGCGGAATCCGACATTTCGGAGTACTTAACTGAAGGTACTACATGACTAGAACTGCAGAATTATTGTAACTCATTGGAATCTTTTGCTGCTTGAGTATAGTTTATAAGGATATTACGTCTATATTAGAAGTTTGCTGCTTGAGTATAGTTTATAAGGATATTACGTCTATATTAGAAGTTTGCTGCTTGAGTATAGTTTATAAAGATATTACGTCTATATTTGAAGTTTGATTTGAGGACCTGAGGCACTGCATTGTTGCTGCTTTAATTCTCTGAATATAATTACCAAAACATGAAGGTATCAGCTTATTTAATATAATGGCTCTTGCACTAGAAATGGTGCCCATTTCTTTTCGAGATTTTGCCTAGAACGATCTCAGTGCAAACTGGTGTATAAAAATACGAAATATGTCTTTCAGAAAATCTGAAAGACCAACCTCATTTATCGGGTTCCATGGTTTTATATAGGTGTATCTTGGCCAGAAATCTCCCCGTCTTTGAAAATGTATTGAACTGTGTTATAACTGGAATCAAGAAATCTGTTACCTAGAGTTTACTGCCCTTTTAAAAAAAAATTGAGATTGGGCATCTTCTAGCTGGGTACACCGTTGTACACATATGCGCCTCCTCGTATTAGAGATGTTCGGACCAGTTGCAATGACTGCTGTTTCCGCTCGGTGAACGTGTTGGTTATCACTCGCTTTTTATTATTGCAAACTTTGAATCTAATGAAAGGGAAGTGTGCTGCTATTTTTATTTCCTGGGCACATTTTGTCCATACTGGTATTGGTGAGTCAAAAGCTCTCTTTTCATTTAAAGCAATATAGCGGGACTAACTAGTATGTTCTCCAACATTGGGGATCGACTCGGGTTCATGCAACCACAATTCCATTAATCAACACGCCTTTAACTTCGATACAGCTGTCAGATTTGAATTCTTCTCACATTCGTTCCGTTCCGCAAACAGAGGATCGTTTTAGGCAAACATAGCCAGTGTACTGGGTGATTCAGCTACCCGACTTTTATTTAATTTTGAAAAAGTTGTCCAAGTGGATATGTTATCAGGATTGGCTTTTATTTGCTTCTCAAAATATGAATAGGCGTATATTTAAGTAGCCACAGAGCTGGGAGATTTAGTAACACGCTGTTGGTTAAATTTCGACACAACTGTTGAATTCAAACATCTGAACAGCATACTTACCTCCCCATGTAAACACGCTGGCAATCACAGCTGCTTTCAGAGTGCGGCGAGTCATGGAGCTGAGTGGATGAACAATGGCAAAGTACCGGTCGATGGTCATCGCAGTCAAGGTCAGACATGTCGCGTGGAGGGTCACCTGAAAATACACGGGGAAATGATCGACTTTTTCATTTGAGATCAAACAAAACCAAAAAAATGTTCAGAAATTGAAAATGTCCCAGCCTGGCAAACCCACTTAAACGCACTGTTGATTGCTTTTAGACAATTTCATTACTAGTCTATGAGCCGTTCTATAAGGCAGCCTAAGCTAAGCTGTTATGGTAACCAATACTGAAGAGACTTTGTTGTCATGGTAATTAATACCATATTCAAATTAGGTTGGGCTTTCTTTGCTTATGATAAAAGCAATTTTCTGGGAATAGCTATCTACAAAACATCGTTTCAAAATCCACGATTTATCTCGTGGTAATTAACCATATTTTCACAGTTAATTAAATACAATTATTTTTTTCATGATTGAGCGACGAAGAACGACATATTTACTGCGTCGATATAAGCGTCTGTAAAGATTTAATGATTTGATATAAATCATTTCACACATTTGGGCCCGAGGTCGGCATGCTATTTGATGAACATATGACAGGTTCTAGTTCACCAGTCCACCTCGGGTATAGGAGGGAGTCACACGAGGCGAGGTCGGCATGCTATTTGATGAACATATGACAGGTTCTAGTTCACCAGTCCACCTTGGGTATAGGAGGCAGTCACACGATGCGAGGTCAGCATGCTATTTGATGAACATATGACAGGTTCTAGTTCACCAGTCCACCTTGGGTATAGGAGGGAGTCACACGAGGCGAGGTCAGCATGCTATTTGATGAACATATGACAGGTTCTAGTTCACCAGTCCACTTTGGGTATAGGAGGGAGTTGCACGAGGCGAGGTCAGCATGCTATTTGATGAACATTTGACAGGTTCTAGTTCACCAGTCCACCTTGGGTATAGGAGTGAGTCGCACGAGGTGACTTCAGTAATCGCGAGCTGGTTTTTCCTCTCGGTTTTCCACCGTGATTAAGACAGGCAAATAGTCCGTGACTTAAGTGAAATAACCTAAGTACGACATTAAACCCCAATCAAACAAACAATCGAATTTCACGCTTTTGCAAGACATGACTTATTACACATAAAATTGTTAGTTTCTTGTTTTATACGGGATTGTATGGAATTTTATAAATCCGTGCAGGGTGTTCATTTATACATATTATAAAAAAAAAACCTCCGCCAACGGCACTTATAAAGCTCTAATGTAGATATGTCTAATGTAAATATGTCTTTTACTTCCCCATATGACTTGAGTCTGGGTGTAGAGAGAGAAAGAGAGTTGAACTGAATGGCGCCTCTAAATGGCAATTCTAGATACTAGGTCACCACCCATTTTGATGAAAATACAAATATAATCCAGAAATCCAATAACATTGTAGTGTTTTAATATTGCTTGATTGAAACAAGGAAATCTTTAAACCTATCATCATTCACCCAGCCTCGGGACGGAACAAACATGGCATTCTCTTATATCTGAATCGGCACTTTACGTTGCCGGTCTCATCTTATACAGCAGAAATGGGGCTGAAACGAATGGTCGTAGAGCTATACTTGGAACTTATATCGAAACGTCATAATCCATTTACGCTGTAATTATATCTAACAGAATTCATATAATTTCCTGTAATTGCTTTCCGAATCGAATCGCTGTCTCAGGAAGAATGATCAACACGCCAACCGCTCCTTAGTTCCACTTGCCCCAGGTAAAAGTCGCGACTATTCTCGGGATATCCAATAAGAAAATGTTCAGTCATGGAAAATAACAGACTTCAGAGGCTATGATTACGAGGCGGTAGTCTCAGGGTTTCAAAGAAACAGAATATCATATCGTATCGCGTGCATGATTTAAGACTGTTTTCCCTTTGTGTTACAATATATGCAGTGAAATATGATCAAATTCCAAACACTTAAAGCCCATCCATTTGCTCGTTCAATCGGTACTCATTTCTATCCAATGTTAACAAAACATTTAAAAGGCGGATAGAAGCTTGTTGATCTTTGACGACAGACAGAAAAACATCCATTACACAGAAAATGAGTTTATGAATTTTAATTATTCAACCTTAGGCAATCCCAATTGATTACAACTGTCAAAAAAACTAAAAAAGTATGTGTAACGTCGATACTTAGATGACCTGTTGCCAAAATGTTTCAAAGCCCCTAAACAAAGCTACTTATGATCTCACAACTTACTTTCCCTATTGATTACTGACAAGATCGATTATTTTAAAACATAAAAGAGCGGGTTTCTGGTTGCCTCTTATCATATGTCTTACAGTATTGTGACTTAATTTCCACATGTACATGTACATACTGTGTTGTGTGGTTACCCCATAAACACATTCATCTGCAATGGTAGGAACATGTACCGTTGGAAAACGTATTTGACCATTGGAAAAACACTGAAGAATTCGATTTTTCGCCCTTTCATTAATTGCATTTACGTCATTTTCGTTACGTTTGACTTTGCAAAAATGCGTAGCGCTGTGAACCAAATATTCGCCTAGAACAGTCCATAATTAACGGTTGCTACCCAGGTAATTACATGGAAATCTGTTCGGTGTTCATGACGGCAGCACGAAGCATCTCCAATGATAACTGTAATCTAGATTTGTGCGGTACGATGCTTTTCTGTGCAGGAGTTATAGGGTCTTCTTACATGTACTTTGCCGCAAATCCGGCCGTTCAAGAAGATTTATTTCCACGTAATAAACAAAGTTATATGATATAATGTTGACTGTTTGAATCATTTCAAGGAGCAATCTTCAATGAACATCATGAAGTGATGCATTACCAAATCATTCTCCAATATTGTAAGTGATAGGGCTGTGTAGGCTATAGGTTAGTTATAGGCAATAAAAAGCAAGACAAAAGGGTAAAAGGAACAACTGAAAATATAAATAAATAAAACCAAGCGAAGACCTTTGTTATCTTCCTGGATTAAGTACATATTCAATACACGTTGCATTGTTAATTTTTAATACGTGAACAACAACACGGAGTGATTTATGTTGTCTGTAATTAGACTTTATGTTCGTTGGCCTTGTTTATAAATACACACATGAATAATGTACCTCCATCGTATAGTGAAAATATTTTCAGTATTGTAAAATGCTGTTAAGGTCTTGCTGGACCACCGGGTCGATTTTGCTGCATTTCTTCCGAGCCCATGAGCACGCGGAATAAAGGCTAGAATACGATACCTGTGTTGTTTTTGGAAAGCCTGGATACTCCGGATTACAAATATTGTCATTTGGTAACTTGGTAAAGGTCCAATAACAAACTGATGGTATCGCAAACGGAATTCATATCTGCAGAAAAAATACAGTGTATTTTGCTGGTTTATTTCTTGAATTCTGGAAATTTTGCTTAAAAATATTCTAGTGAATTTTATTTGGTCTGTCCTACTATAGGAAAATCGTATAAAAAGGAAAATAAAGCATTCTGTAAAAGTCTTAAATGTCAGAAATAGGCATTTAAAAATTGACTTCCAATTCAGTCTCCATTTAATCAACATTATATAGTTGAGTCTTTGAATAGATGAATTGAGATTATGGTATAATGCACATTAGCCTGTTCATATGGAGAACTACCAATCAACATATGATAAAAAGAAGCACGAAAGGAACCTAGCCTACTGCCTACCATTAACCTCCATATCGGGTAATGGCTTTGTTAACTCACTGAAATGTCCACAGTTAACTATTGGTAATGAGGGTTTCTAGTACATGTTTTCTCTGTCATATATTTGAATGTTTTACTTTTAATAAAAACAATAGATGTTTTTTCGTCAATTTTGAGCCCAATGGATCCAGTAACACCTTAACTAGAGAGCAGGAGACAGTACCTTGATTATGTGGATTACACCTTGGGGTAGGCGGCATCGTCCAGAACGGAGGGAATCATGAACACAATCGGACTCAATTGTCTCCAGCTAGCCACACTTTGATTGACGCCTCTTGTCACTGATTTTCGAGTCTCCGGTGATTTTATCCCATGAAAAAAGATTTATTACCTTATGCCTCCACTCAACAACCAGTCATGTTCAAATAATCTGTACCCTGTTCATAAGGTAGTTTCCGGTTGTTCTTTGCCTTTTGATATCTTGCAACTACATGTACAACAGGAGCTTACTTATTCCTGCAATCCGGGATTAATACTGAAAGGCTTAAATATAAGACACCTTTTCCGCTTCATAATCCCGTATATTTGATACCAAGGATTAAGGAACATTTGTGTATATTTATCAGTCGTCTGTTGCATAATTACCAATAGTTGTCAACCGATTTATAGATTGGTAGTATTGTTTGAATTAGCTGAAAAATTCAATCGCTAATCCTGCAAATACTTTCATTGAATCTGGTAAGATTGCTAACCGAAGTGGAAAGCAAACTATCGATTCTAAGAGTCTGAGACAGAGTCACAAGCCATATGCCCACCACGTGGACAACTCAATCGTTCATTATTTGTCGTTACATTCTGATGTTTTACAACAGCCAGTAATAAATATTTTTGGGGAAACGAGATGTGTCTTTACAGCACTCGGTTCTGTGACCGCCGGGTGACTTGTAGAATATTCTTTCAAGTTATTTGAATTTTGATATTAATCTTAGATTTCATGAAGTGTCTGTGGGTTTATGCATTGATTGCCCGTAATAATACATTGATTGATTGACATACGGCTGTTTCAATCATCCCATAATTAGTGTTGTATGCTAGCAACGTGATTAATTGGCCTAAGGTGGAGGGATGGGTGTTCAAAGGTTGATGAAAGTGTCAATTATTATGTAACTCATCTTTGGCGGAATAAGATTGAACGATTCTTGACATGCGGGCTATCAAATAGGATCTTCAGGAATGGAATATTGGTTCCACAAAAGATGATAATCAGTTTTGTTATTGCCTGATACAGATGTAATTATAAAGACAGCATAATCGCCCTTTAGCCTTAAAAAAACTAGAAGTACTAAAAGCAAAACAATGTCAGCTCAACTTGTTAACACACTTGTCTGATAATTAGCTTCAGGTGGTCATATATTCCTGGACAAGGCCCATGGTTTCGCATAAGTTCAATACCATTAAACACGTTTTCACTGGGTATCCTTTCAATGCAGAGGGGGCAATCAATATGACAATGATAGCAATACCCACGGGTTACTAGCAGTTTCAATTGACTAGATTACTGACAATTTAAATCCGAACAGCGAGACTAACACCATGGCTTAGAGCACGCGGAGTGTCATTAACCAGCAATTCGGGATTTAGAATAAACTTGAACCCTGCACAAGGCACATCTCACACACAGAACAAGTCCTTCATCACCGATATTTCCACTAATGTATGTTAAAGTTTAGATTTAATTATCGAAAACCGTTAAGAGGTCTGACAGATTCGCCATTGAATTAGTGTACCACCCCTGCATGGTCTTACGCGTCAGGGGGCAAGTCACAAACGCATTAAACGTTACAACATTATGATGTCACATGGAACAAGTACGACACAAATGGTTCTTTGATTTAATAAGAAAAGGAGAAAAACTTGGAACAGTTGCGTTGAGGGTTCCATACAGAACCATAAAGGATTCTACCAGAGCCATGACTTAAGAATATTAAAGGGTTTCATTCGAGCCATATTTTTGTAAGAGTGTATAAAACAATTGCTAAATTGCTAAATTGTTCAAAGTAACTAAATTCATCGTACCGAACTGACTATTTGTGAAGATGAAGTGAACTACAAACTAATACTGGCTCCATAAACTTGGGCAATTTTATGAAATGCATATATGTATGTCCAAAATCTGAAAGCTGAATTAGCCACTTAGCTGGTGAAACAAAGTTATCTAGCAGCAGCCAGGTAAGAATTTAACACAATTATTTGTGAAAAGCCTGCTTTAATAACATAATCATATGTCTAATTTTTGTGTCTATAACAGCTAATCATGGTTTAGCTCACACCGATTCCACCAAAGGAACACAAAAATCAATTTATATATATGGAATACACAAGCTATAAACGTGACCTATTCGAGCTCATTATTGTGAAACATATTACGACCAGCTGATTTTTAGTTTAATGAAGAGGTGTTGTACAATGTGATATAAATTCCTTCTGAAAATCCCCGAGGTCTTCCCATAATACTCGCTATGTTAAATTGAACAAATGGTACAATGGGCCATGAGAATTATGAAAGGGCGGATGTTTATCAGAATATAACATTTGGGTGTTTTGTTCAGAAAGCTAACAGATGGATTTGAAGATATGGGGGTGGATAGAAAAGAGATTGCCTATTGTTAACTAATATTATTAACTACATTTACTTCCATACTTACCATGAATCGGGTATATATAAACAGTTCATATGGTTTATCGACATTCCCTTTGTCATTCATTGAAGTTAAACTAAATTGCGAACAATTGTCTCCAAAAAAAAGAAAAGCGAAGAAGGACACAGTGGTCTACAAATATTCTCCGAAGAGATAATGCTAATGCACGTCAATGTGTATAATCATTCATAAACGTAATTGCAGTATGACAAGGGAAGCTTTCGAATCTTCTTATATGACGTAATAGACGGGAAGGGGACTCGAATGGACAGAGTGGCCACTGACTGATGGCGCCAGATTTATGAGATACTAAGAATTATAATGAATTGACAGCAGAAATTGATCCGCTATCTCAATTTAAGCAATGAGCAGTAAAATTGAACCAGTCTTATATTGACCAATCGAATGTAGGGAAACATGTGATGTTTCAAATTACAACATCGCATTTTGGCTGACTGACCCATTAGTACAGGAAAGACGTCTTATGGTAATACGCGATTACAGTAAGGGGCTTTATGCTTAACATTTTGATTTTTCTTCTTACAAATCTGTAAACAGTATTCAGAAAAGGAACTAGTCTGTTATAAACATCTTCGCGAAAGTCCAACACCACGCAGACAAAGTGACCAATATCTTGTCCTATCAAATAGCATTTGATGTATTAAATTGCGTATCAATTAACTGACAGGCATTCGACACAAGATCGAAAGCTGGAATTTATTTTCGTCTAAATTGTGAATGAGATGTGTGGTGAAATGAAATAAATACAGTTTAGATACCCCTGTCTCTAGTTTCTATGTTCTTTGACGTTTCAAGTCGAATATCGGATTATTTAATGATGTTCCTTCCACAAATTGCTACGGAATGCAGTTTATCTAAGTTACCGCACAGCACCAACTGATGACTTGTGTCAAACACCCACAGAGGAAAGATATAACATTCCATAAATGAATTCTAACACACAACTCGAGGTTAATGTTTATTAAGAAACTTGTCTCTGGGATTGTATTTAGACATAAGCTGATTCCTCGATTAAATTGATCTACATCCCTGTGTCAGTGTGATTGTGTTTTAGACATATAAAGGAGTTCTAACCCAAGACACTTGTCACACTTTAAACACCATAGATTCTTGTAAAACAAATTTCTGTGTCAACTACATTGTAAAACAATGTCATATTTTGTTGCGAAGCTTTCACGTGAATGTGCCAACAAAGCGGTCGAATTTTCATTATTTGCAGACAAGAACAACGCTAAAAACAAGTGATTTACGTTAAAACACCAGCTGTACAGTTTGAGGCGCATGGTGTCTAATGTGGTTATTTCTACAACTGGCGATTTAGGTACCGTGAGAACTTGGTGCTGCGTAGAATTAAATCAATCTATAATAAAATATGTAATGGTCTTATAATGTAAATTGTAATCTTTTGATCCACTTCACATTTTCAGTCTCCAGATAGAGGCTTTTCAGTTTAAGTATTCCACATTCACCGGTTACACATGGTGTAAACAACAGCTGTTAATTCGGCATTTCAGTCGGAGAAAATCAATCGAGGTCATTTTAGATATGTACCTTAACATTGTATCTCCATGCACAAAGGGATGAACAGTGATCTGTCATACGATGAATGTTAAATATAACCAACTCAAAATATGCTAAAACAACTGGAGTGGGAGGTTAGTTATCCGCGAATCATTGGTGCTTTATAGAAATAAGATTCCGTCACACAAATCAGTTCTCTAGTTTATCCACTGAATGGACACAGTCGTGATGGAAGAAGTATCCAGGCCTGTATTAACAATCGGTCTAGGGTATAAGTATATCAATACGTCGGGGCGGTGTTACTTTCGACGTAGCCAACAACACCTAAACGAAATCATACTGAACATCATTATCATTAATTTACGCAAAACGTTAACCTGTAAATAATAATCAACTTACTTAGAATATACTAATATTAATAACAAAGATAGCTACTAAAGTAGCGATGCCTGCGATATCGGATGGTTCTGCCAGATTCATTTCTTTACTTAAAAATAGGCCTATATACTTTCTATAAAGCTGCGCTTCGGTTTTCATATGCATTGTCGAAAGCATATCTTATCACATATCGTCGTCCTTATAACGACGATAGTTAAATTTAGTTAAATTTGTTAAATGGGGCTCACTTTTTTCTGATCCCTTCGGGGTATCAAATGGGGTGCGACAGGGTGGTATCCTGTCTCCTTCACTGTTTGCTATATATGTTCATGAGCTTGATGTGGCAATGTC
>JAQQZZ010081251.1:0-19304 GCA_030265115.1 Mopalia vespertina
AATGTTCTTCATTTAGACTATAAGATCGCGACATTTGTTCTTATTTTTAATGACTTTATCTATTAACTAGTCTCATCTTTTTGTGAATTTATCGCACTAGTTTGGTAGCAGTTGCACAGTTTGACTCAGTCACAACGTCACAATAAAGATTTTTTTTTCAAAACAATTATTAATCTAGATAATTCGCGATAATGGTCTAGTTTTTAATAATTTAATTTACTGATAATGTTGAACCCTGTTGTAAATTATCTTAAGATTTTGTATCATTCAGGATGGGTCAAGTAATTTTAACTGGATGAGATTCTATTATTCTACACGGATACATTCGATTCATTTAACGACCACCAGTGAGTTGGACTCTTAAACAAGCTAAAGAACTGAGCTGAAGCCCAGAGACGAGCTAATGCTTTCACTTAATCATGTCTGTTGTGCAGATGGAGTCATCGTTTCCTCAGGTCATTCCCAAGAGATGGATTGGTGTCCTTTTTTATTCCCACCAAACAACATATCAAATTGCAATATATTATCAACCTTGCTGATGCATGGCATGGAGTGCTTGGTACATATGATCGCTGGCACAACTGAAATATCATGAATTTAACAAAGTTGTGGCACCTCCGATGCATGCAGCAAAATTATTGTTTTTGAGGAAATATGAAAGATTTAGCGTTTTGCAGATAACTACTATCACTATAAGCATTGAGTATATGTGGATTTACGCTGATAAAGTTTAGTTTAGTTGTAAAAATAAAACCACACACATATTCCTATACACATGCAGACATGATATGGTTACGAAACGATAGGTGGATTTGTCATTGATATAATCAGTAATATCGTCATTTGCCAGGTTCTAGTAATTCGAGTCAATCTGTCAGTATATGAGGAAACATGTTGAGCAAAAAACCATAGCAGAGTAGGCATTACTGTTTCAAATAACAGCTCAACATGCAATTCACTCATAAGGTTGTTTTTAAGCTGTGTACATACATAAGTTAATGTCAACACGTTTACAGGTTTATTGGACTGAGTGCGTGTTGTTTGGGACCAAGTCGTATGTGCAGCCTTTGGAAGGATATAGATAGTACATCAGGATGATATTTGATAATACCTTATTTGCGAAATTGGTGTTCTAATTAATTGCTTCCAACAATTCGATCTTATTTACACGTTAATGTGTTAAAGTTTAAACGGAAAACCGTGTTACTTTGGCGCTGTTAATTGTTTGTTTGCAGGCGTTTTCAATTCTGTCCAGCGAACACATTATACAAGTCCTCGATATAACGAAGATAAGATAGTAGTGTTAGGAGTTTTATTCTGGTCACAATCAACTTGTCTCTGTCTTCATGAAGTCCGCTAGTTCAGAATAGGGAGTTTTTAAAGACTCAGCTAAAGCAAATAATTCCGGCACATCGGGCTGCGATCGAACTTAAGATGTTCTATACAGCAAGATTTATTGCTCCTTGAGATGCTTCTATCCGCCGTCTATCTGATTCACTTGTGTATGTAGAACATATCTGAAGACCGCTGGTCACGTACCGGCTTCCGTTCCACTGAGCTCGTTTCAAACTTCCACACTCAGAGCATGTTCAAACAAATTGCACTCCACTTATCCCTTAGTCGCCTCTCTGCGAAACCGTACCGTATGCAACGAATCACATAGAAAGCTGAAGTAGAAATTGTAAAATAGAATTCAACTAGTTGAACAGGCAGAAATATATAAACCTCATTTGTAAGTACTAAGTTTTGACAAAGGGAAACGTGTCAATATTAACTAGAATGGATTAATTCTAAATTGTTCATTCTAAGCCATTCAATTCCGGGCGGTGCATTATCTACTACAGCAGTGTGAGTTTGAAGAGGGTTCTATGTTGTTGTGGAGCTCGGTTAAAAGTAAGGGGCAGCAGGAAGTCGATTTGTTATGGCGAGTTTGTTGACATCTTGTGATTGCCCTTTTTTGTTGTCAGTGACGTCTAAGACAGTTCCGTTGTCCATGTTTCTGACAGGATCTCATATGAGTTGAATGCATCAAATACATTCCCAAATAAATCAATCGAGAATTATTCGATTGCTCAAATATGAAATAAGATCTGTCGAAATATGTTTAACTGACTTTAGAGCTGATTTTGTTTTTGACTTGATAAAGATGTACACAATATGGTGTAATTGATATTTGCATATCGATGCTTCAGTGAACATTCCGAAAAAAAAAGTACAAAAGATTTTAAATGAACTGAGACGAGGTGTTACTGTCAGGACAGATCCATAGAGTCAATGTTACAGACTAATAGTTTATAAATGAAATTGCGCTGCAGGTTGATATTATCATACTATTATAGCTTCATTTGTCACACAGGGAAAAATTGTTGTAACTAGAAAATTTAAAAGAGAAACAGTTTCAGTTTCAAGATTCGGTCCTATACATGAAGAGTACTGGAATCTGTTTGATTTTCGAGACATCCCATTCCGGGTATACAGCTTGAACAAATGCAAAGGCCATATTTGGCACCAGTGACTAACTGGAGCGGTACACTCAGTAACTACGTTTTCAATTAACACGGTGTTTCAGCTTTAAGCGCTGTGTGTTTACAAATGGCTCAAGCCATCGATTTGGACATATGCTGTTGACCCCGTCATTCTAGCTATGTCACCGATTAAAACTTTGTTTCAGAAAAGGACCTTAAGCCCTCATTTGTTTTATGTAGACATTTCCCGTTACATTTATTAAACATAGGACTACAAACGGCCAATACATCTACACATATACATAAAAATATGAATCTTTAACCAAATACATGTGGATTTAAAACACGCTTAACAAATCTAGATATAGAGTAAGAAAGTTTTCTTTTTGCAAGGAAAACGGCACACGAAGACAAAATGTCTACACGTTGTCAAAATTAAACGACTGTTCGTGCTTAAACTGCTACCTGTACATTACATAGAGAGTTATGTAAAAAAAAAAGGATCTAACTGTAGAAATGACAATGTCATGTTGCCCTCGAGACGATTCATGAGTGACAAAACCTATTTTATCGAATAACACTTCTTGAAAATAGAACAAATTGTTCCAAAATGTTCTTGATGGTCAAAAAGTGCAAGTTCTTAGTCGTCATTTTTCCATAATTTTCCAGCTACAGCCATTCATAAAAGTAAAGCTTATTTTGCATATGAGTTGAAAATAAAAATTAAACACAAAACATAACTAATGATGTTTATTTAGAATAATAAAAAAATAAAATAAAAAAAAAAACTTCGACGCTAACCCGACATTTGTTCAGGTGACATTCGCTCCAACTACAACTGTGTATAAAAATCAATTGGTCTGGCGACATATGCGCAAGATCAGATGCTCCGAATATAGTTTGCTCCGCTACATTGGATACGGCAACATATGCTCCCACAACAATTGATCCGATTGTACAAGAAATGTAAATCTCTGGACTTGTTTATAGTGAAGAAAAAAGGATTTAAACTTGTTAAAAATTTTTAAAATCAATTAAAAAGCCCCTATTTCATTTAGAAATCCCCCAGTATAAAACTTCTAGTTAATAGATGTCCGATATAGAGTAATCGTGCCTCCAAATATATTTTACATGCGCTTATCCTAAATAAATTAGTCCGATATAAACAGGTCTGTGGCGCCTTGTTTGCTTTACCAGTGCTTCTGACACTTCAACAATTACCATATTCTTTGACTGCAATCATAAAATCTATCCAAATGTGATGGAAGTGTTTAAACAGTTAAAATCCGGTGGAGTGGCGATACAAGATTTTTGATCTTTTCTCCAGTGGACTGGAATACCGGGGGATTATACGTGACTCATGCAAGACAATTCCACGATGCAAGACTTAATGACTCCATTTCCTAGGGCTTATATGAAAATGATCTAGGGCGTATATATGTTTTACGTAATGTAGAAATAGCAATAACAAGACTGCTGTTATTGAAACTGTAAGTAACAGCCTTAGATCGTTCACCACAGAACTGGTTATAGATGTAGTTATGCTATTTCACTACTTCATGCAGTAATAGATACACACTCAGTACGTTATACTGTAATCACCTCTCCTCACCATTCGATTTTGCTCGAGAATGCATAAGTTAATTACCTCAAATGGGCCAAATAACGACATTTATACGGTGGTGTATTGTTCCGAGAGGTCGTAAAATCTGGAATAGGTCAACTGAGGAAGATTCTATTACCACGCATGGATACTCTTAATTCATCTAAGTAGTGCCAGTCTGTTGGAATGTTAAGCGGAAAACGTGCGATGAAGATCACAGAACGATCTAAAGGTCTTACATGGTATGTCTATGACCAGATGGATCCTAGGTTTGTCTCCTTAATAGCCTTCGGTACACAAGTATAGATAAATGCATTTTGTAATTTAATAACTTACAGGTTAACTTATGGAGTTGTGAAGTATTTCACACTGTTTTAGATATTTTCTATAAAATTTGACAAAAGTCATATTCCCTGACAGAAAACTGAAATATAGTGCTTATCAAGAGTTACCAAATTTATTTCCCTCTTGATAGATAAAACAGCCTCTGGGTCCTGGACTTAACATGTAAGCAAAGCACACACACACATTAAATAACAAAATTAGTATTGATTATGAAGGCCTACACAAATGCACACTATAATGATGTCCCTCATTAGATAATGCACTTTAGCCTCCTAATAGGGGACACGTCTTGCCGAGAATCTGCGTGATTTGGAGTTTTGGTGCCAGACTCGTTTTGAAGGCCTATCTTTTAACATTAGAGTAAAACTACTGTCTCCATTTCCAACAATTTATTAAACAAATAACACAAACAACTCACTTGAACTAATGCTTAACTCGATAAATACCATGGATTTAAGCCAAATTTGACATTTAAGCTACATTTCTTTTTGAAAATTCGTAAAATAACTGGTGTAGATGTAGTGCGCAGCTGTAAGCAGGTCATTAAAATCTGCATTGTCATTGTAAACAAATCAAACCCAATGTTGTTGATGGGAGAGTTCTGTCCCATTAATATTTTAAATGCATCTATTACTGGAGAAGCAAACTCTATTTCTGTATTATTGATAGATACTATACATTACATAATTCGTGTATTTGAGGTAATTTTGTTTGTTTCCTATAACCCTGTTGACAAATCACGCCGATAGCGTTTAACATGGGTTGTTGCTGTTGCGGGCTGACCGATTTTATTTCAATAAGAGTGTTAAATAAAAAAAAATTTTTTTTTAAATCTGAGGCGGGCGAACTATTTCAATGAGCCCTCCTTCTCATGGAAATCAAATAAAATGGCTTACTTTTCTTTTAGAAAGGCGAGATAACAAAGCAAAAATCTTGTCCGATACATTTTGCATGTAACCAAAAAGAGCCTTGGCACCGGTAGTCGAAACCAAAACGAGTCCTTAGCTAGACTTCAGTCCCCTATAAACCCAGACGTTTTTGTATTTGAGATGCAATGGCTTTGTTTCAAAAAACGCCCTCTTTACTATTAACTATATATGTTAAAGATCCGGGATTGCCATAAAAAAACACAGCATTAATAAGACTGCATTCGCATTTGTATCTCCCACAATGCCCAGTTTAATATTAACTAGATCAGATATATCGATTAAAGCAATTATCCATTGATTCCAAAGAGCTTATTTCAGTGAAAAACGTTCCATTTTAATGCTCTTGTCTAAAAAGCTTTAGACACAGACTATTTATTGCTTTGGTGGTGTCTAACGACTGACTGTTTGGTCAACGTTTCCAATAAATTGTACAAAATACTCTCTGAAGCAATTAAAGGGAGGACAAGATGGGGATTCGGGTTACAATAAACTTGTCTAGAGAGTGTGAGTACTACAAGGTCAGAACGGATAGTTTTGCAGACTCTACCAAAGTAAAGCATGAATCCAATGTACATAGCTTTCCCTCCAGAAACTAATTTGTTTGTTATATCAAGAGGATTCAACAATGCTAGTTGACAGCAGTAACGTAATCTACCGAATGTCTTGGAAGATGTGGTTAAATGTAATTAACAGATAGGAACTGTTGATGTTTTGTTTGCGTTTTGAAATAACACACAATCAAATAATATTCATCAAGGGTGAATGTCAGGAAGTACCCTTATTATTATTCAAAAAGTCGACAAAATGGATGGTTTCGTCCTCAGAAAGACACCCGCCACTACATACCCTCAACATTCAAATTGCTCCGCCACTACATACCCTCTACATTCAAATTGCTCCGCCACTACATACCCTCAACATTCAAATTGTTCCACCACTACATACCCTCAACATTCAAATTGTTCCACCACTACATACCCTCAATATTCAAATTGTTACCCATCATTGAGAACAATCTTGTCACCAGGTGAATGAACAAATCAGGTGTTAGCAGGGTATCGCCACATCTGGTCGTTATAGGTGCATATATATATAGGCACTTTGTGGTTTAAAAAAGATTTAGAAATTATGCTCAACTATGTTCGCCGCCTTTTTAATACAGTTCAAATCTTGCCAAATAAACTGATATCTTGTCACCAATGAAGAAGCAAAGAATTGACAAAAACAAATAACTCTATCAGCCTGAGTAATATGACCAGCGCCGATAAGCTTATATGTTTCGGCTGTGGAGATTAATTGTGTTTGGACACTATTTTGGTTCTATAAACACACTTTGAATGTTGAGGGTATGTAGTGGTGGAACAATTTGAATGTTGAGGGTATGTAGTGGCGGAGCAATATATGACACACTGCGGATTGCTCCATTTTAAAGATGTTAAGTCGCTCAGATGGCGACGCTTGGTAGTAACTGTTACCAATGTCTAGTCCAGGAATCAATTGAACAGTATGTGTTAAACCGTTCCCTGCATAACGAGGCTCGTGCTGATTTATTCAATTTCGTGTTATATATGGGCTGTACTCAGGACCTCTATTATAGAAAACATCTCAAACCCATCCAAAATGTAAAACAAAGCGTTTAAAGCAGAGATATTCGAAAATCCTGAAAGAGTAGCAAACGTCTGTTTATTTACACCGTTAGTCGATACGTTTTGATTAAATTCGACATTGCATTAAACATTTATTATAGAATTACTCAACCGTACATCACTGAAAATATAGCCATTGTGCATTTTTGCTAAATTCTAGATGGAAACTTAATAAAGAGTTTTCTAACAAAGTATCATTTGTCCATATCGATTAAGCGTGCAATATCAGACAGTTTAATTGTAATTGGCTCAAGGAGGCATTTCGAAGATATTATAGCCGAGGACATTTAGGCATTGAATTCATCGTTGAGGACAGCTTAAGCGTCAACAGCTGACAGAAATTTACACTCAGCAACTGTATTTGTCCATTAAAACTGTTTATTCATTGTAAGCATCATCGCTGCACAATGTCCCAATCCATCGATCTGAAACTTGGCATTTGACCCACGTCATTCTAGCCTTGTCATTCAGTGGAATTTTATGGCAGCAAGCGGCTAGAAAATAGTCTCTTGAGCTGAATATTTAATTTGTTGCTTTATATAGGTTGCTGAAATTCATAGAAGCAATACACACATCGTTGTTTGTACTTACTTCAACAGATAAGACAGATATAAGCAAATGGCTAACCACCCTTTGAAAGTCAGATAATACCAATTGACTATGCCCACTGTTGATAAGCTAGATCTATCCGCTATTGCTGAAATTCAACTTGATCTAGCAATGCATGTCTTACCGGTGCTACGAACGAGAAAGCAGATTGGCTGTAAAGATTGGATGTCTTTAGTTGGACTAAAGTTGTAGCAGTACTGTAAACGATTACTGAAGATAAAAATTCTTGCTTTCGAGGGAAAGATTTTACCAGTTAATGAAATAAGTAACTTGCCTTTACATTAGTGGAAACGCTAAATGTAAGCCTTCAAGATCAGCAGGTCAACAAAACATCGAAATACGTTGAGACATGTCTTTGAGATTGCCTTCAGTTAATTCCCCACATAATATGGATTTTACCATAGCGTCTATTATTCTGTCCATCACCAGACAGACGTTATTCTTTATTGTGCATAAGCCGGGAATAAGATGGCGCTTGGACAGATATCAGAACCTCTAGATGACATAAGATCTAGGGCACTATAACACTAATCACAATTCACAGACGGATATTAAGCACACCCTAAGCGTTTCAAATGAGTAATGATTAATTTTTATATCTGCTTAGTCCAAAGTAGAAGTATGTTCAACCAGTCGACAAATCTTAATACCACAGTGCGATCATCAACATCGTATGCATAGCTACGTTAACTATTCCATGTTAAGGCATTGATATTCTGGCGGCGTCTAGTGGTTTTGACTTCATTCATATGTCTTTTCTCTCTTACTCAAATCAATAGCTTACAAATTCGACATCATGTACCCGAGACTTTGGCCACAAAATGAAGTTAAGTGCATATCTGCGTCAATATGTCTTTTGTATACAGTGAGACTTGTTTAAACCGACATTCCACGGGTCCACACAAAATTTCGGCTAAGACAAGATGTCAGTGATACAATATGGGTTACAACAACAACAACAACAACAGCAACAACAATAACAATAATATACAACAATAACTAAAAGCATTTGAGTTATGAACAAGTGCTATCGTTTGAATGATTATAATCAATTAACATTTATAACTTAAAACACTATTTATGTAATGTAATTAATGCGTCAAATTATTTTCTAGCAGAAAATCGATCAATGGTGGTTTGAGATTTTAGTCTCTGACGCACAATCAATTCTGCGGTGAATAGTAGTTATCAAAACTGTTAGCGTGCAATAATCACGGAGTTCAATAAATAGGTAATAAGCATAGAGCGTGTGCCTGTCTATCCCAGATTATTGTCATTTTAAAAAATAATTAACTAATTGGAATTGACTTTTTTTTACATATGACATTATTTTAATAATTCAATGAGTACTTTACCTTATAATTTTACTTGTGGAACGACCTACCATTGCCAGTTTCGGGGATAACCGAAATTAACTCCTAAAAACGTCCCGACGTCACTGATAAAGGAATCGAAAGGATGCTAAAGGAATCTTACTATTAATCGTCATCAATCTTTTAATTGTTAGGTCGAAATTGTAAATGAGGGAAATTCACCAATGATCAAATACGGCTTTTGCAAAGTCGCCATTGAAGTATAAAATCGTTTAATGGCAACAAACAACAAATTAAAAACAAAATTTCTCTTCAACTACAAAGAGCATCTTTGTTTTTTCAGGTCGTTTCATCTATTCAATTAGCAGTCTCAGTTGTTCTTCAAGAACTCTGAACTTCAGCATACAACCGTTCATTCCTCTCGGATCTGGAGCAATTTTTTGTGAATCCCCTAACAGATAAATAAAACCAGCTAGATTCGGCCGTTTTGTGAGTCATCTGAAAGCCACTGTGAATACTGTTATATCACCAGTTTTTCCTTACACGGATCATAAACACGGCTCAATCTCTTTTAGGTTTTTCAAAATCACTGTCTGTCATTAAAGTGCTATCACATACATTTCTGTAAAACTTGGTGTGCAGGTTGCCTAGTGTACTTTGGAAGACTCGTTTTCTGGCACTGGCGCGATATTCCATTGGCATTACACATATTCGTTTGACCACAGTGTCCATAGCTGTAGATATCAGTTTAATTTTACTGTCTGTCATTAAAGTGCTATCACATACATTTCTGTAAAACTTGGTATGCAGGTTGCCTGGTGTACTTTGGAAGACTCGTTTTCTGGCACTGACGCGATATTCCATTGGCATTACACATATTCGTTTGACCACAGTGTCCATAGCTGTGGATATCAGTTTAATTTTACTGTCTGTCATTAAAGTGCTATCACATACATTTATGTAAAACTTGGTATGCAGGTTGTCTGGTGTACTTTGGAAGACTTGCCGTCTGGTGCTGATGCGATATTCCACTGGGAATTACACATATTCGTTAGACCACAGTGTCTATGGCCCTGCATTTTAGTTCAATTTTACTATAGTATCCAAACATTGGTACTTAATTGCTAATGTTGGTTATTGAAATTTCAAAAGAATACGGGAACTCCCCCCCCCCCCCTTGTATCTAAAAGGACCATGAACACAGCTGTTTTATCAGCTAAATAACCTGTGTATCTTCAAGATTGAATGGTAAGTATATCAAAAGCTGCAACATTTTAAAGTGCAGTTCACGCCCACACAAACCTCCTTTAACTAAACGAAGGCGATTTATTGCTTCTAACTAGTTATACAACACCACTCATGAAACTAATACTTTTTTGCGGATACATTACAACTGTGCTCTAACGCGTGTTATGTTTTATCGTCAAAATATTATTTATCGATATCATTAATATGATGAACATTGTCCAATTCAGAAGCGAATACCAATATTTACAGTGGCAAGTATGTCGCAGAGCATAGACGATTTGGATTGATTGATTGATTGATTATCTCATTTGGTTAGGTGAATAGTGCTGTGTGGTGTTTTGTTCGATTGGGGTTTAACTTGAAGATATGTCACTAATATGACGCCGTTGCCAACAAAGACAAGGTGGGACAAATACAGGACAATCACAGGACGCAATAAAAAGACATCACAAACAGACCAACTTCATGCTTCCCATTAGTTCTGAGAGCACCAAGACAACAGGAAATTCCCTCCAACCAGCCGCTACTGCTATATAAGCCATTTGAACACCAAATAGCTTTACATCGGCCTTGTATATTAAAAATGAAGTATACACCTCTTACACAACATCGTTTGCATAAAACATTGCTATTAGAATATTGCGTACGAAGTAATGTAAAAAGAAGTATACACCTCTTACACAAGATCGTTTGCATAAAAGATTGCTATTAGAATATTGCGTACGAAGTAATGTAAAATTATTGCTTTAATTAACACCAGTCAATATAATGGCCTTCAAAATAAATGTGGAAATGCTATAGACTGTCGGCTATATTGCCGTCTTATTTCAGTTCCCATGTACATTCTCTCATTGGCGCCACGGCGTAGCTGAAACACCGCTTAATGTGGCAAAAAAAACCCAAACTAAACAATCAATCATTCCCTCATTGGACGAATATCTAGTGTCATATCTGTGCTGCCGAACGTTGTGTTGCTTGATCACACAGAATACACTCCACTAAAATAAAGTGACATAATATAATCCCCGAATCGATTTAAGAGAAGCTCGGCAATAGTATTGATAAGATTTCATGACCACATTGAAACCAGCCTCTGTTCTCCAGAAGACCCCCAGATTATAACAGGAAGTTTAGAAGACTCGGCCAAAGTAAATAATTTCACAAAATGAGGCCGAGAACGAATTTTAGATGTTCTATATTGTTGAGATTTACTGCTTTCCTAAGAGGCTCTCCACTGGTGTGTCGCAGATTCATTTGTACATAAGGTGAATAACTGGAGATTGTTGGTCACGTACTCTATTCCGTTTCATTGGGCTCTTTCCAAATTGCCGGTCTCTTGGCGTGTTCAGACAGACAGCATCCCGCTTTCCACACTCGTTTCCCTGAGTCACCGCATCGCCAGCAGTGGATCACATGGCAAAGACATTGCACATAAATGGTGCACACTAAAAGACAACAATTGGTTCAAAACACATTCCTAATGGGGTTTTAGATAACATCAGATCGTAGACATAAGGGGAATGACTTGACTTTATACTTCAATACCTGGGTAACTTACTTCGCTCTTAAGTTCTTTTCGATACATATATCATCACATTTGACCATGAAACGTTTTGAATTATCTGATAACTTGGAGCTTAACCGTTAGTAACGTTACGTCATTCCACTGATAATGTACTGTGTACTTGTTACTATGCTTGTTATACTTGTTGTATACTAAACTAAACTTTCATTGAAATTTGCTGGCCTTCTGACTAAATATATTATACTTGAAGTTTAGTCATGCTGTTTTCGAAACGGAAAGGGTTATTTTCCAATAGAGCGTTTATATATAACACCTTACATTAACTAAGGTTGAATTGCTGTCAACTCTTTGGAAGTACACCTTCCTCATATAAGTGAACTACCCATTACCGCGACGCTAAACACCGATAAATCAATATACATGTACAAGTTAATACGCAATAAACATCAAACGTCCTCTTTACGGCCGCATCGGCCACATAACAAACTGACAAAGCTACTTATTTGTCATATATTAAATTCTCAGGCTCTACCAATATCTTTACAAGTACCCCAGTTTTAGACTTGTAAAAGTACCACTTGACCCAAGCATATTATTGAGTAAGGCTTTGAAATTCAATAACCTTCAGCGACTAGCAAATGTCCAAGTGAATGTTGTTAAGATGCCGAGAGTTGACGAGCTGACGCGAATAGGCCTCCAATGTACTCGGAAATGAAACTAATTGAATATTATAAAGCATCGAATTTTACAGATAAAACAGCTTTTGGCAGAATGATCAATACATGGGAATGTACATAATAATAATGTGTAAGACATTTGGGTTATCTTCTGTGTGCGTATTGGAGCGTGTGTGCGTGTATTTCTATGTATGTAATGAGTGTAGAAGCCTTTGACAAATCCTGATCACATTGTAAGATCAACACTGTTATTTCTTTGCTTTTAATACACTTGTATTTCCCAATAGTAGCACATGTTACATTATATTGATCAACCTAAAGTAAATAGTTCATACGTTGGTTTAGGCTGTACCTATCCCTTTAAATTATCCTGTATTAAAATATGGAACGAACCCGCCTACTTGAAAACGATCGCATACTTAAAGCTTGAATATGCATTTGCTCAGCTCATTTCTTTTCCGTATGTGCCGCTTAAAACCCATTGGTAAGTCAGCCATGTCAGTTACAAATCAGATGTTGAAAAATCACACGGGTACCGATCATACCAGAATATTTCTGTTATGAAACCAAGGTTAAAGTGAACACACTGGTAATTACTTTATCTTACACAGCGATGCTTGAGTATTTTTAATAAGTGAGCATTCGTCTTTAGTCCATTTAGAGCTTTGTTGTATTAAAAACAATATTTGAGAATGTGCAAATGAGAAGTGGTTATTTTAGCAAAGCGTTGTAGGCAGATGACACATTCCATGTGAATACTTCGTGACTTCCAAGCAATCCCATGATTTTTATTTCTTCTTCTATCTATATTCAATGTAATCACTTGTCTGCCCATTTACTGGTTGTCATGGCAACATATAGGGTGTATTTCACGTCGTCATGGTTTCCGATTTAGAATAAAGAGAATTGAGGGAGTTCTAAGTGTAGTGTGCCAACTTTTGATACATGAACACAGTTTAAATCAGTTGACGTTTCTCATTGCACGCATAGCAGTAAACCATTTGTAAGAATAGCTATATGCTTGTGGCAATATTCCAACTTTAAGACCTGTGGTGCAAGTAAAGTTTGTAGCGACTTCAGGAGAATCTTTGAGCGGGCTAGATGAAATCATTATACCCGATGACAAATTAGATTATTGTGTGTGAGATCGCGGTGCCCGTGATCATGTATCAATTGGTTTTAAAGTATCCAAGAATTGACATTAACTATCGATCAATAACATTTAGTATTCCAAGACAATCTCTTTAACAATAATTGCCTTATTTTGCGTATGTGTCCAGTATATTTTGGACTTACGGAAGTGTCCAGTATATTTTGGACTTACGGAAGTCTCGGATAGTTTGGCAAGGGATGTAATTTGATCTTTGAAAGATGGTCCTCTGACGTAACAACAGTCGTGACAATCGAGCTTTAAAATGACGTCACACACATTTATCCACCTGCAACGCCCCTTTTTGACGTTACGAGACTCCCATTGTGACAGAGTTATTGGTTAACTTGGTAATGTAGAAGTGGCCAAATCCACCCAGATAACCCCCCCCCCCCTCCCCCCGCACACACACAAAAAGTAGGGAACAAAAAACAGACATAGGCAATCGGCTTATGTCTACAGAAAGAAAAATGGATGGGGTAAAAAGGTATAAGTAAGCTAGAATGCTTCATGCCTGAAAATAAGACAAATTGTAAAACTTGTTTTTGAGGTATTTTTTCCTCTACATTTTCAGATGATTTATCACTGTTAAAATTGATATAAATTGCCATGCTTGGAAGCAGTGTTATTCCTCTTAGGAACTGAATAAAGGTATACTGTAGCTTGTCAAATGCACTAGCATCTACGTGGCTATATCCAGAAGTATTACCAAAGCTGTTGTCATTTGTGATGACATTTGAGTTTGAATGGGAATAGTCAGTACAGTAGCTCTTACAGCTGGCACACGGCTAAGATAAACGTGGGAGGACAAGCCAAATCATAATCTTATAATGTTGGGTTTAAAAAAATAGCAAGTAACTTTGAATCCTTATTGACGCATATAATCTTAAACAAAGGCCAGACGGCAACAAACACACTGGATGTAAAAGATTATTATCAAATAAAACAAAAAAGAGGAACTTTGTTCATTTCACAAAACAGGAAACAGTTTTGACAAAAATCAACAAAAGCTGAAGCTACACATAACACAATATTTTTAAAATTATTTCAAAGACCAAAGAAGTTCAAGATGCGAAACCAGATGAATATAAGCTTCAGAAAAATTGAAAGAAGTTGTTTCTGATGAAACAAGGTTGGATAGATGACTACTGACTGATGTAGGAATTAAATTTATAACTCAAAACTTTAAACTATAAGTTACCAGCTTGCTCAATCTTCGCTTTGTGCAATTTCATTACCATTTCAGATAGAAATGTAAATTGGACAATAAATACAATTTAGTGTTAAAACGTCTCACTCGATCACATCTTATTATCCGCATGCACGTGTTCGATAATAACGTAGACAATCGGCCAGTAATATTGTTGTGCAACTCTGGCGATATTCCATTGAATTTCACAAGCGAAACATTATGCGTTATATTTTCTGCTCGACTAAATCTTTTAACTGTATTGCATCATAGATTAACCCCCAACACAACAACAGTAACGAACTCAATGGACATGTAAATACGTTTAAGAGAATATTACTGCGTGCATAATTCTATACAATATCAAGTTGCGAATATCTGAGTGCGCGTATATCAAACAGAAATAAGTAAGAACACATATTTAGTAATAAAAAAAACCCCACCACTTTAGGCAGTCAAACAAGTTTCAACGGCGCGTTTGTCCTAAGAAAAAGAACTTTGCACTACACATCTACAATTATGATCTTAAATAAAGCTAACTTTCTCAATAAACAATCACTTTGTCAACGTGCATTCTCACGGTGCGATTTGTAGTAACCATTTCATGGGATCCCCTTTATTCGTAATACAAATCGTATCGAAACCACCCACATCCCATACACTCAGGTTAACCTTGGTATAGCCACGAATAATGAATATCGGTTCAACTATTTAAGCATTTCTTACTGAAAGTCGATTGAACCGGCGAACCTCCGTCTTGTGATCTAGAAAAACATAGCAAGTGGAATTTTGGTATACGTTTAGTTAGACCAATATTCAGACTAACTAGGTTTACCCCTTTATTTGATCATGTGGAACTACACGAAACTCTTTCATATAAGCAGTTTTCCATCTGGAAGAACCTAGTATGTCAACAACTCCCCAACAAGTCATGGATACTGATCCTGTGTTTTCTTGTTTTTGCATCGACAAACTTATTAGGTTTATCAGGATCACAGGAGCCTAAGACCTTAAATTGTTTTGGGAGTGGAAAATTAAACAAGGTTGGCGTGGGTGGATTCGTAACGGTATCCGGAGATCTTTTTGAAACTGATTATTTCCTTTACTTTGCGATGTAGACAATAAAGGACTGAACAGTCTTTGATTCCGAATGTTTAACTGTACTATTTCTTAATTAAAAAACCCAGACATATGTATGTTTATTGGAAAGAAGTTCTGGGCATAATTTCAACCCAGCCTCATTGTGATGTGTTCTGTGTCTGACGATACAGCCATGTAGAGAAACGATTAGGGGAAGCGGGTAACTATTTGTCTGAACACGCTCAGGGACTGGTAGTTTGTAGCCGACTGAGTATGACGGAAGAAAGTACGTGACAAGTCTTCGCTTGCTACTTTCTACAAACACAATTGAAACAGAAAACACAATCGAGACGTATTTCAAGAACCACAAACTTTCCATAGAATATAAGATCCAAACTTTGGAATTGAGTGGATTATTTACTTTGGCTGAGTCTCCAAGACTCCCTGTTCTGATCAAGTGAGCGCCACAAAGGCGAAGGTAAGGATGATTGTGACCAAGAAATCCTAACAATACTATATTCACTTGAATTGCTTGGAGGAGTATATTAGGTAACATACTGCAATCGAGCCAACACTACAAAGTTTCAAAGCAAGCAGGTTTATGAAACAAGTCACTCCCCAAATAAAAGTGTAAGCCCGGAGTTCCCGAGGTAAGTGAATATTAGTACCAGATTAAAAAGTTTCACTACCTAAGTCATGTTTTCCACATTACTTTTAAGATATAAATACATGTTCTGTTTTTTCTTAACTTGATAAACAGTGTCGTGAACTTTTCAAGTTTGTGTTTTTGTTAAGCTCCAGGTGGTACAGTATTGGTAACTTAAAATGCTTCCACAAAGTATGGTAAGCACTTCATAGTGAACTAAACAAACACTTTATGAATCATAAAACATTCGCTAAAGCCAGCTCTAACTTGTAATAAAACCTTTTATATATCAGAATACACATTTGAACTTTCATCCAGTGTCACAGGTGTTGAACAAAATGTTCTCTACAGAAAGACTTCAAAACATGCGTAGTAAACTGTTATATACAGAAAGACTACAATGGATTCGAGGGATCGGCTTCAGTTTTCTAGAGGAAGACAATGGTTCCTGTAAAAAATATAGTGTTTTCTTTCCTCATTGTCTTAGGATGATAGTTTCATAAACGTTACGAAACCTTGTCTTTTATGTCATTTTCATGGGTGTTTAATATACGACAACGTCGACTGAACTGTTTATCAAGTCCTAGGAGTGGTAGAGTATTTAAATCCAAAGGTATTAGAACTGTTTAAAATTCTTGTCACACTGTCTATAATAACCAACGGATACCTGTTTGATAATGATTAGTTTTTACTAGTACGAGTTTTCATGACAGTGATGTGGCGTAAGTGGGAAATAAAGGACCACAAATTTCGAGTTTATTCTATTCTTTCTGTTAGAAGGATTTTTATCTTTTATTCTGAAACAACGTTGCATATTAAGCACACGCTTATCCTCCTTGTTCTTGTTCATTGAAATATATATAATTATAAAGGTAGGAAACACTCATTCAGTGACTTTAATTCGGAGTGAAGGAATTCCAGTGGATTAAATTGCAGCTCACATTTGGCTAAATCGTATATTGTCTTTCAATTGCCGCTGTCAGACTTAACAATTTGTTAATACTTCTCTAAATATCATAAGAAATTGATGACCTACTTACTTTCCTTTCTACATGCTCACTCGACCTAACCAACTGCCACATGCAATGGCTTACGAGAAACCTTGGTGGCGGTTAGCTAGGGTGGGTTCGTACTTTTAGTATCATATATATTTAAACGAGTAGAGTGTAAGCATCGCGAGACATGCACTTGTGATATTAAGTAAAAGTTTTTAAAGAACACTGATGAAGAATTAGCGGTGTTTCTTGTTGCATTATGACAAGATCTCACGAAGGTGTTATGGTAAAGGTAAAGTTTCCGTTGATGGTATCAATATACAAGGAGGATACCAGGTAAAGTTTCCGTTGATGGTATCAATATACCAGGAGATGTCCTACAGGATACCAGGTAAAGTTTCCGTTGATGGTATCAATATACCAGGAGATGTCCTACAGGATACCAGGTAAAGCTTCCGTTGATGGTATTAATATACCGGGATATGTCCTACAGGATACCAGGTAAAGTTTCCATTGATGGTACCAATATACCAGGAGATGTCCTACAGGATACCAGGTAAAGTTTCCATTGATGGTACCAATATACCAGGAGATGTCCTACAGGATACCGGAACTTCACAGTCGTTGATGATAAGAACATGTTTACCTAATTCAGTGCTAGTTAAGTGGAATTCACAAGCACTGATCCGCTATGTAAAGTTAACTTAACTAGTGATCTTGTAAATGGTCCAGTAGTGGTAGGAATTATTCTTACGTTTCTGGTAGGTAATGATTTAGCGGGTGACAATATCTACGTCAAACCGATAGTTCCTGGACGGTCTAAAGCGAATGAAGCCACGGAGGAATTAGAGGTCGAATTTCTGGACATTTGTCTAGCATGTGTTGCTACAAGAGCTGAACCTAAAGTGGGTGGAAATGATGTTGATCATTTGAAGGTGTCAGATCACAATGATGTCTTGTTGTCTGAAATTGTCATTAAGGACTTTGAATTCATGTATCTGCCAATCTAAATTTCTTTGACTAAAGAGCAGTAGTCAGATTCTGCTTCGGGGGACATTTTAAAGGGGGCTTTATAAGAAGAAGACTCAGAGAACATCCACAAGTGTTATAATGTGAAATATAATGTATTGAGGATGTGGAGGCCGCCTACTTGAACAGTTGTTCACCAGGTTGTTATCCCTTAGCAATACCATGACGAAATAGATTAGCATATGATATTCTCATGGCTGGTCATGTTGGTAAAAAAAAGTCAAAGCAAGGATAAGGCAACATTTATATTGGCCTAGCCGAGGTTATACATAAGGATGTTGTGAAACATTATAAGTCTCACCACACATATAAAACTGCTGGTAAAGCCTCAGCCATCAATAAAACCCACCACATTAGTTACACTTCCAGTTTTTTGGAGAACCTTTTAGTCGGGGTTTGGTAGATTGTGTGGGGCCACTGCCTAGAACAGTCCGGCAACAATTACTTACTGACAATAACGGATATTTGCCTTAAACAAAATAACTGCTATGGTTGTAGTAAAAGCATAGATTCAGGTTTTTTGTACTGGGTACGTCTTATGTTTGGACCTTCTTTTTCCAGTGATTATTGATCTTAGAAGGAACTGTTTTAATACTTATTTTATCTAGGACGCGGATTTCAAGAATTTTTCAGGATCAAAGAACTTTCTAACATTAGGTTATATCAAGCTGGATCGAATGATCCAGGACTGGGTGATATGTTGGTAAGCGGAACACGATAGGAATTTCATAATATATAACAGGTTTATTTCTTATCTCTTTATAAAATGATAACAACCTTTATCATATACCTATGAGTCTCACCACACAGATACAGAGGCATCGTATATTTATCCGTATCAGATGGTTCATATAC
>JAQQZZ010081262.1:0-19298 GCA_030265115.1 Mopalia vespertina
TCTTTCTCTTCACAATGTGCAAGGAATATACGTAAGCTTTTATTATTCAGATTGTTATTTTAGTTAAAACTAGTAACCGTTTTAAATGTTGATTTAACTCATGTGGAGTTGTGAGCGACACTTGAGTGGGTCTATTGTCTGTGCACTGACGGGGAGTCTACATCTAATACACACGCCCAACAAACGATCAGAGTGGCAATCGTTCTGTTCTGCCTCTAACTTTTCGAACATTTCCTCTGAGACCTGTTCGAAATCATCGAGTCCAAACGGTATGACGTTAAACCCCAATCAAACAAACCTGGATGAATCATTAAATGTATATTATACATGTACATTGTATAACACAATGATATGTATAAACACTCTCCCAACAGCACTAGTGTCCATGGCTGGCAGAATATACTTTGGTTAATCTAACATTATTTCCCTGTTTTCTTCTGACCTACAGGCAAAGTCAACCTACCCATATTAACCTATTGGCTGGTTTGGTGTTACGCCCTTTTTAACCACTTTTTTTGTTATTCTACAACCGGAAGAATGTCGTCATACAGTAACAGTAATGGCGTCATACAGTAACAGTAAGCACATTTCATATTGTTAAATGTATTTCACTTTTTCTACCCAGGTACAGTTATGTGCTGATAATGGTGATTTTGAGCGTTGGTAAAATAATCATTAGCAATACAGACCTCTCCTCTATTAAACACAGAAGACCTCTCACTCTACACAAAGCAGAGGTCATCTCTCAGCAATTAACAGGTAAATATACACCAAGTCTCTCTTTCATAGGTTATACTTTGTCATATGACTTAAAAAGTATGGCCATCTAGCTATGGGCAGTCATTTCATACATAGTCCTACTGTCTACATAATTACTTAGCATTGGAGGAGAGTTAATTTCCCAACAGAGCAAAGCACTTCACATTTTATGTTTGTGTTACTGTTGGAGAAGATCACATTTTTATTTGGGATAAATCAAGCCCCTAGGAGTTTTATTCCCGCCACCTGGCATTAGTACTTGCATGTAACAAATTTATATTTGGTGAATAAAATATTCAATTCAATTCAACAGTGAAGTAGCAAACTAATAAACAAACATAAATGATATTAGTTATAAGCTTGTCTTCCTATGTGTATGATCGACTGCTGCACTGGGACACACATTTGTTGGCTGGATGTTAAGAATGCTCATCTTAACGTTTGTTTAAATAGTATGTGGGTATTGTGATTAGGTTATATGGATGATTAACATGGAGTTGACCTGTGAAGAAACATTTTTGATCAAATCTTTTACTTTTTGCAGACCAATTCCATTTGTTATCACGTGAAGATTTTACTCGCCTTTGTTCAGAATCTGATTTTATTTTACCTCAATTTTTACCTGTCTGGAATGATGCCTTTGATCTATTTTCTCATCACAGGTGAGCAATGTCACTAGTCCTAGAATAACAATATAAAAGTATATTATCAATAATATTATAATCTTGTATATGTTCATACAATCTGTTCATGAAGTCTTTGTGAATTTGTTATTGACATGTTTGAGACTGCAAAAAGCCTATATAACTGCTATATAAAATTAAATTTATGAAAATATTGTTCCTATAAAGCCCAAATTTGTTTTCTTTCATCTTTAGAATGACATACATGCAATATGAAAAAAAATATGTCACATCAGTTTGAATAAAATGATTTGGAACATTAGTCAAATAAACAAAAAGAGTAAAATATTATTATATAACTAATGTTTTCTGATCTATTCTATCTGAATAACATCCAAAATGTTACTATTGGTTACAATTTTGAATATTTTTACAAAACATTTTCATTAACTTTGCCCCATTTTGTTCTCCCTGTGGACTTAATGTACTACGAAACAAAATTTTTTTGTGACTATGTTTACAGGTATGGAGAGAGTGTTTGTTTGCTGTTTCCATTGATAGAGAATGGTCTCAGACTAAGGTTTGCTCAGATCAACGAATGTCCACATAGAGTGCTGACTGCTGAGGTGATGTACTCTACATTCTTTATAATTCTCTCTATATATTTTTTGATAAATGACTAAATTTAATTCAAACATAACACAAACATTAATGGATTTCTCTGCATTGTCTGGTGTTGAGACATGTGATTGGGGTTGAGGATCATGTCGCCCTGATGCAGGGCCTTAGCCAGAAATCAAAAGAATGGTGTCCAAAATAGTAATTATGCTTCACTGTTTTAGTAACTAGGTGTCCAATTTTTACAGTTTCCCTATCTCATGCATGTTTAAGTTTCTTAAAACAGGGTGTCCAAATGAGACAAATATTTAATTCAGGGTGTCCAAAGGATGGGTGGACACCCCTCTGTCTAAGCCCTTGCCCTGATGCCTGAAGAGCTTAGGGGCAATACAAGGTCGATCTGTTTGTGGTGTATTTGTATTGAACCTTGTGATTGTCCTGTTCATATCCAATCAACCAATCTGGTAGTGAATTTCTGTTCTCAGTCCCAACACTTTATCTAATTATAACAGGAGGTTACATTAATTCTCTCTGAAGCCAGTGTATTTGTGATGTCTTTGTAATTGTCCTGTCTGCTCTTTGTTTCCCTTCACCCATTGGCCATATTAGAGAAACAACCTTTAGTACGATATTAAACCAAAATCAGACAAACAAGCAATCCTCTTATTATATGTAGCTCGGTGAGGTTTTACAAAATGGTTGTATAAATAAGGCCTTTCAAAGAAGTCAAATTTGCTGCACAATCAGTGGTTAACCGTTATAAATGTGGATGCTGCTGTTTTTCTTAAAATTATTTAAGAATTTTTTTTTGTACAGTTTGATCCCCATGACATATTATACCTGTCTGTTTGTCTGTCTGTTATCTTCTCATATAAACAGCTCTTAAAGTAAATGTCCAATTTCAATGATATGTTTAAAATTTCATAAGCGTAATTTGATCATGCTGATGGAGAATTCTCAAATTAACACCTGTAGGTTTAACAAAGCTATGGCCATTTACAGTATTGCAAGGTATATTTTACCTTGTCAACTCCATTTTAAGTCGGTATTAAAACCTACTTTGCCCATTTCATCTGCAGGATTTGAGGATGCGTGTGAAGTTTTCTTAACTCATGACAGTTTGTTGAACTGAATTGACAGTTCTCAATCATGAAGTAGCTCATTTAGTTGAACTTTATTACAGCTGAATGTTCACTATCAACCACATACTATTTACTGTAAGGCTGTTGTTTCTGCAGGGATACATAATCATTCTGTGAAAGGCCCTTGTTCAATGTTACTGACTTGTTTGTTGTTGATTAAATATAACAACCATTTTCATCTTTTCAGTCTTCTGTGTTGTATACTACATTTGATGAGGCAAGTAATCTTGTTTTTAACTATTTCTTTACATGGAACAAAATATTGTCTGAGCAGGATGCTAAGCAAAATAGTTTTTATTGGCCTTGTAAGTACTGATATACTATCCAGGTGACAATACAAAGAATGAATTGTAAGTGTGTTTCTTCTTAAAATATACCATTCATAATAACTCTATTAAATGTAAAACCTGTATTTGAAATAATGAAGCCACTCTTCATAGTATGTGGAACAAGTACTTAGGCTTAGACAATGGTGTCAGTTGGTTTTTTATTCTGTTTTACAGATATTGGGGCCTTGGTAATGTACTCAGTGGGTTTATTATTCTGTTTTACATATATTGAGGTATGGATAATGTAGTCTGGTTTATAATTCTGTTTTGCAGATATTGGCAGGCCACCTTCAGGATGGTAAAGAAAACAAGTTATTGGCTCAGATTGGAAAACCACTATATGTAAGTGGAGCATTTGAAAAAAAAAACCAAGGATAACTCCTACATGTTTTCTTGACAGGTTGCAGAAAAGGAGAAATAATTCGGCATTGAATGTTTCTTTACCTTTAGCGGGTGGCTGGGATGAGCTTTCTGCACATGTTTTTTTCTCAGAGCTAAGGGGCAACCCAGAGCTGAATTGCTGAACATCTTGAATAATAACGTTGCACAGTTGGCCTATTGCTCCCTGTATTGTGGCTTATGATTCTCATGTATCTTTCAATGTTTGTTATCAGTGGCGTCCACATTGGTGTCTTCCATCCATTAATGCTGTCATATAAGTGAAATAACCATAATTAAGGCATAAAAACTTAAGCAAAACAAGTAATTTTAATTATATATTTGCTGTATATATGTACAACAAAATGCACATGATTTACTTTCCATCCAATATGATTATCTCCCTTGTTAGGCGCTGTTACAGGATATAATGGTGATGCCAGAAGGACCCCGGTTCAGGGATAAGCTGGGTCATGGAGAGGTCAGGTTTGAAGACATTACAAAACCACAGGCATCTGCTGTATGGCTAACTGCTATAGGCCTTGTCACTAGATTTATCTCCTCATCTAAAACATCTCCTGGCTGGAAGGTTAGTCAATCTAAACTAATCGATTAAACTATTGGTGTGGTTGTCCCCGAGAGAAATAGTCACTGATTATCTATCTTCAAACTTGCAATATAGATTCTGCCTATGAAGGCAAGGAACTGGATGATATTTCACTAAATTCCACAAAACAATATTGCTCTTAAACAAAATCACAGAGTAACTTCAAAATTTGGATAACAAATGTTGAAAATGAACTGATAAAGATGTCTGTGTGCAATTTCTGAGGTACACCTGTCCCTCCCTTTAATGCAGTTTGATAATCCATTATTTATTTGGATATGCTACTTGTGAGATGCTATATGGCGAACGGTGGAAATGACAGCATATATTAATATAAGCATAGTGGCTTTTTTACAGTAACATGCAGAAGTGTTTGCAGACAAATGATCCTCTCTTTTGTTATCATTTTACACCAAAAATGAAGCTTTTAATGTACGATTTTGTTTTTGTTGTTATTAATTGTTCATATGAAATTAAAACTATATCTCAAATGCCAGCTGTGCCAGGTGTTATTAATGTTTCATTTTCTTCTTAAAAATGGCAAAAAAACCCAACTGCGCTCTAGACCCACAGACTATCTAACCCACAGTATGGCCCAGAACACATGGCTTTGTAAGCCACCCTATTATGTTAACACATGCCTGCCTATAAACATGAAGATAATATTGATAACAGGAATTAAGATACTAAAAATACAGATAGTTACTAGAGAGCACAAAGATGTGCATGTCTACTTGTAGAAAAGAGTAACTGTGCTGTCCACTAATATACATGTAGTCTGTACAATAAGAACAAATTGGGTGACACAGTCATGACCGAGTTTCAATACAACCTCCATTTTATAAGGGTGCTGTAAAGTGGGAGACAGTAATATTTTTTATGTAAAATATATATTTTTGTTCATCCTGTTTTCAGGAAAATGTTTTTGCCGATTTTAGTGAGGAGCTTGAGAAGTATTACTCTGTGTTTCATCCTGTATCTCTACTGGTCAAGCAGGTGTGTGGCCTGACTATTACCCCTATAAGGCTACAGCTCTCTGCCCTCTCAGATAACTCACAATTAAATAATATCCTTAATAATGGACAGGCTTTTGGGTGAAATTCTAAGTTTTATTACTTCTTGGTTAGATTTTGGTTATCTTTGTGACTATGTACAAATTTAGCTTGAGTATAAGATTAAGAACAGACATTTTGACCTGACTAATTCATACATATATGTCTGTACAAACATGTTTTAAATCTTATCAATAATCACTTATAGCTTGTACAAATGTGTTGTATTATTTATATTTGAATGAAGATAGAAAAAATTATATATTTTGAATGAATGAAGTGAGAAAATTTTTCTCTTATGTCTAATTTATATTTATAAAAAGTATGTCTTATGTGTATACATGTGTATAGGGTACCTAAAATAACCCAAAATCAATATCTGTCGAAAAAGCTGAGATTTTATGTAGAACATAAAAACATATGATCAGTATTGTTTATTACACAGCCTCTCAACTCTAAGGTTAAGTTCTGGACATTGGTACAAATTGTCCACCTGGTTTGAGATTTTTTCTTTTCAGTTTCATGTAGATATGGATAAAAGTTTTTCTTTGTTTCAAACTTTTAGATACTTTCCTTTGCCAGCAGTGTTTCCTCTTGGACAGTTCATTTAAAGTATACCCCAGATTTGTTAAAATTGTAAGTAGAATTTATATCTAACACCTGAGGTTACAATATACAGGGATAGGAAGCTCGGCCTAATCTAGGCCCAATCTACATAAACTCAGGCAGTCTGTATTGTTCTCATTCGTCCGTTTCCGTTAAGAGTCTGTAAAACTGGTGAGTTTGATAGTTGTTATTGCGCATGATCATTGCTATGGTGATATTTAACTTGTTCATGAGTGTGCCTTCTTCACGATTTTTGGTTGTTTTAAAGGTCTGTAAAAACATATAAATATTTGATATTTTTGTAATGTGACTATATAAGAACGAGCATTAACTTCTCTTCTATTGATATTGAAACTAGACAAGCATTAACATATCTTTGACCGATTTACATGGTTAACAAGGGGGTGAATGAAAAATTGCCTTAGCAGTTTGAGACACCAAAAGAGTCCAGATCGCCTTTTCTTCCTTCAATCAGCCACCATTTTTTTTATCCGCGAATACAAGGTTTTCTAGTCCAACATTAGATCGCTATTTGACCCAAATGCATTTTTTCAAAGTTTTAATAATACTTTCTACGGAATTAAAGATAGTCATTTATATGTACCTAAGTCTTTTTATTTCTGATAGCAGCTGTAAAATGGAAATATTAAAGAGTGAAATCAAGTAATTTTCGTTCAACACACAGTCTTCTTCACTTGCAAACCAGTATAGCATCTCATCTCGCTTAGCGAGAGCGTTTGTGATTTTATCGGCAAATCAAGGTTAAAGCTTACTGTTACATATCCCTGTATATTGTAATCCCAACTAACACAATAAGTGCACATTCATATGCAAGTAAAATTTATGTTCTGCGTAACATAATTGAGTCAAATAATGTTAAGCCTCAAAGATGAAAATAATATTTGTATATCTAGTTTTCTACCTATCGCCAGTCCCTCTGGCTAAAGGCAGTATACATGTAACTGAAGGACATTTCTGCCGTCCGCTATGGAGGAACATTACTTTTCCAACAAAGCATATGTATAAAATACTTCACATTATGTTTGTGTTGCTGTTAACTTTTTTCAAATACATCTTATAAGTGAAATACCCTTAAGCATGGCATTAAATACCTTTTAATCAATCAATCAATCAATCCACCTTGTAGCACCGCAATGTTAATCTGTATGAAAGTATGTTTATGTGGAAAATTATTTGAACAGTTTTTAGCCAGGTGTATCAGTGTGCACTGTAATTTTAGTAGAAAAGTTGAATTGCTTACAGAATTTGAAAAGATCTTCACACTGTTTTGTTTCAGAGATTCTGATGTGAAGTGGAATGAAATATGGGCAGACAACTCTTCCTACCAATTTCTATTGACACACACTCAACAGATCATACCACACTTCCTAACTCCACTGGCAGACGTACTAAATCATTTGGATCACAAGTAATTATCCAATATCCAGGCAGTCTAATTATTGTAATTTTACCCTTCTAAGACTTGATTTAAGGAACAATTTTATTTGACCTATAAAATTATCAAAAGAGAAGCCTATGAAATAATATTAATTGCATTTCAAAGAGGTGTAGTTTTTCTCTTTTATTTTTTCTTGTACTGTTTTCCAAAAACAGTGGGCTGAGGAAAGAATCGTCAAATCTTACTACTGATTACTACTTATTAAACATAGACTTAAAAGTTTTTGCACGACCGATTGGTTAATTGTGAAAGCAAAAAATTGTGAATAACACATGCTACTTGTACTGTTAATTGATTTGTTCAGATTTTCACATTTAAATTTATCTGACCGTTATCCAATAGTTAAACATAATTTTTGATTTGTTGTTTTTTTTATTAGTTTTTTCTCACCTGACCACCCACTAAGGTTCATGATGACAGATTTACCTGGCTGTGGAAGGATTACCTATCTGAGAACTTTACTAACTTTATACAGTGGACAAACTAATACTGCCTTGGTAAGACAAATACCTCTTTAAATGAACTGATTTCAGTGTTTCAAACTGATACTGTCTGAAATCTTGCAGAGTGCCCTTTCTTTTTTCGCCTGTTATATCATTGCAGCCAACAGTTGCATGTACATGTAGATGTAACTTCTAGTTCTATTTTTCTGGCTTTTCAATTTACATTTTGAAAAATAATTTTATTTACATTTTTCGTAAAAGAATATACAATGAAAATAAAGAAGACATAAATCGTTTATAGTTTTTTCTTACTGCTTGAACCCACTGAATATGGGGAGTTTGTGTCAAGCATTGTCATACTGTATGTAATACTTACAAGTATCTCTGAGAGAATTCCAGTTATTCAACACTACAATACATCTCACTTTGAATGGTTGTGTTAGTGTGGTTCTGTGCACAGGGAGTACATCACCGTCCGAATAATATAAGTGAAGTGCCCAGGAGTATGGCACTAATGGGTTAAGCACCAATCAATAAATCAATCTATCAATGAATCGATAAATCAATAATTAAAGGGAAGAACCACTGTTTTTAGACCTAAACGTATTGCTTTTATTTCATATTTTCAAAGACAACCAACTGCATTGCACTTGCAATCAAATTAGCATAGCCCTTAATGAGTGTGTTCATGAAAGTGCTAGCTTTTGAATGCCTATTTAACTGAATTCTTTTTGTTGCATTTTACAAATTAAAAATTAATTTGACTAATTAGTACTTTGGTTATCTTCCACTGTGAATTAAGATGTCTGGCATTCATGGTGAGAAAGAGAGCTGTACAATGGAGGTTGTGTCTTTACTGAGGAAAATAATGACAGAATGTCAACAAATCTCAGAGAATGTGGTACAGGCTTTATCTTTAAGACAACAACAGCTAGAGGCTAAACAACTACGGACCAGACAAAGAGATACATTAAAAAGACTTCTAATCAGGTAGAATTTCAACTTAAATTCAGTAAAGAGAGGATTTGTTGTTTGATTCCAATATGTTTCAGAACAATGCAAGCCTGTTGGATCATTTTTTGGAAATAATTAGAAGTTCTGAGCCATTTGGTCAGACCCCTTTTGAAATCGATGGGATTATTATTATTATTTTTATTATTATTATAGTTCAAATTTTGGCAACTTATAGTGTATGTCACATGGCAGCCATTTTGAGAGGTAGAAAAATTCTTTAAAATGCTTCTGCCACAATTTTTGAGTGATCAAATTAAAACTTGGTACACATATATTTCAGACAAATGCACTTGGATTTATTAAAAGCTTTTTTAGAATGCTATGCAAATTAGGTCTAAAAAGTTCAAATCAAAGGCGTTTTTCTTGATTTTTACAAATTGGCCTATATTAACACAAAAGTGTTTATATGTAATCGATGATGCTGAACACAATGGTATAGTTTTTAAAAGTGAATTGCTCACTAAAAAGCAGCTGAAGGCAAAAAAAGTTTAAAATTTAATTATTTTTTAAAGCCTACTTTAACAGTAATGAAACAAGTTGACGTCTTCTTACATGAAGAATATCCACAGTCAAGGCTTATTGACAGAGTTTTTTCTAAGGAAAACATCCCTGAGACACAAAAGCTGCACGTTATCCTGTAGTAATATCCATACACTTCTATTGACTGAATAACTTTGCACTACTTCACTTTTGCTCATGGTTACAAATGAGAGAAGTAAATAGTGTAAGGCAGATCAAATGATGCTGACTATTTCACTTCAGATAAGAATCTGGGCTTGAGAAAAACGCCTAAAGAAGCTTTGCAAACAATGCAAACCTGTTGGATCATTTTTCGAAAAAAAATTTATTTTAAACTGTGTTAAACTGATTTGCATGAATATTTGCTTGTTCTTCATGGTTGTTAGCTTATAAAGAGAATGGGTGGAACTCATTGTTTCATTACATGTACATACAGGGAAAACTTATTAGTTTGTGGTTGTCTGATTAGAAAGTGATTGCTGCTTGTCCACCTACATCAGAAAACACTGCTTATTTTGTAACCAACGTGAAGTAGCCTTGATTTTAAAGTCTTACAGCAAGAAAATAATTTTTATATTACAGTGTACCTTGTATTAACATTGGATTAAAGGCTGTTCTACTGGCAACGCTCTCTCAACTCCTAATACCACGTAGCGGCTTCACTATCAGGTAAACCATACTTTATGACTTGTGTTATTTGTTTTAATAAACAGTTTGTTATGGTTAATGCAGCTTCAATGATATTCATGTAGCTTCTTTACTTTTGTATACAGTACATGTATTAAAATTATCTCTCTATCGTTAAATAAAATTTGCATTTTTTTTAAACCAGTAACAACCCTGAACAGACATCAAGAGTTCATGATTAACTCAGTCAGACATGAAACAGAGTAAATTATTTATACAGAATTAAAAACAATGTCACAGTGCAGAATTAAAAAAAAAACATTTGAAAGTACACTAGAATCTACAAACATGACAAGTAAAATAAAGTAGGTAATTGACAGTGATTAACATGACACTTGGCAATGCTCATTTTGTTGATTAAAAACAGAGGCAGATAATAAATGTACAAGATAAGAAAACATTTAGTGGTTAAAAATGAGTTAAAAGAATAAAAAATTTCCTTATATTTTTGCTATGATTGAATTACTTTTTTTTTCTATTTGTAGGTTTTTGAAATCAGTGCTACAATACTGTGAAAATGTCCGGACGTTCACGAGTTTGGATAAGAACAAATGGTCTGAAAGTATTGAATTCACCAAAACCTTCCTTGAAAAGTTGTCCCAGTCTTTGGCATGAATAGCATAGAATGTACGCTACTGGTATACTAACAAATCGTGCTTTTGATGACATTTGGAAGAAAAAATAGGTAATGTTTTGCATTGTTAAATTATTGATTGTTTTAATTGTTATGTTATTTACAAATTACAACATTATGATTCATATAAACTAGGAACATCATTGACATTGATATTGCTTATAGTTGGTTCTAGTGTACTAATATGTTGACTACAGCGCATTTATAATGTACACAGAAGGTATTCATATAGAATTAAAAGTTTCAAAAGATTGATGCAAAAAATACATTTTTGCTTGATTAAAACAAAACTTTATACGTACTTCAATCAGGTACTAAAACGATTCCTTTTGCTATTTTTTTGTACAATGTTGAACTTCTTTGCATATTGCGATTGTTAAAGGTAAAATATGTGTGTCTTTGAAGCATACTTTGAGAAATTAAATATTTACTTCGATCATATACTTCAGAGCTGTGCATATTTTTTATGTTAATAAGGTTAAATCTTATATTTACATGTACTCTTATAATAAAATAGTCTTATATTGAAATTTTGGTTTATAATCATAGTAGGTCTATGTCTGGGAGGGTATATGATCTGTGATTACTTCTACTGTAGAGCTGTGCAATGTTGTGTCATAGAGTACATGTAATTTAGTGAAGGTAGGGGCCCTGATAACTTTTTGAACAGCAATTAGTAAAGTGACGTATGTTATCATTAAATAAATAGATGAGTGTGTAAAGTTGGTAATAAAACGTCTTCACTTAAATTATTTGGTTGGTCAGAAGGACTCTAACGAGTCATTTCCAACTTTCCTACATGTAAATGTTTTCTATCCTAGCCCAATGTATGGTTCACATTGGTGAGATGATTATAAGTTTTTACACAGTCACTTCACAAAGTGACTGGGCATTTTCTATGTTCAGTAGCTTTTGTAAATCGCATATCCTGGGAAAAAGACAAACTTACTGAATTGTGATCCGGTTGCTATTTTTATGGTTTAATTTCAACTGATATCAAATTTTACTAACATATTTTTGGCTTATCATTTATGAACAAACAAATAACTTACAGCTATACAGGAAACAGATTTCATGATTTTGAAAGTGTTTTAAGATTTCCTGTCAATCCAGCCCAGTTTATACCAGCCACAACAATGAGGTCTTCCTGTTATACAGTATAGTCTCCACCTATTAGTGACCTCAGAACTCTCATACTTAGCCAACTTACAAACCCTCTTCCCCAACTCATAAACTCCATTCCACAACTGCGGGTGGTTGGAGAGAGCTTCCTGTTGCTCTGGTGCTTTCTCAGCTAAAAAGGAACAAGAAGGCGATATGTTTTTTGTATTGTCCTGTGATGTTTTTGTTTGTTGTCAGGGGTGGTTTCCTTCACCCATTGGGCTGGCATGCCGTCATGTGAGTGAAATAACCTTGCGGCATTAAACCCCAATCAAACAAACAAACAGTTCCACAACTTATAAACTCTAATCCAAAACTAATAAACTCTACTCCCCAACCAATAGACCTCATTCCCCAAACCACTAAACTCCATTGCCCAATGTATAGACCCCATTGCCAACCGTGACTAACAAACAGACCCCATGCCCAGCAAATAGACCCCTTTACCAACCGTAAACGAACAGATAGACCCCATTGCCCAACAAAAAGACTCCATTGCCCAGCAGATAGACCCCAGAGCTCAACATATAGACCCCGTTGTGAATTGAATAATCCAATAGACCCAATGCTTAAATACTAGACCTCATTCTACAACTAATGTATTCCATTTGCCAACTAGTAGACCAAAGGCTTTTTCCAGGCTCTGAGATCTTCCAGACTGGAATACAAATTCTAAAATTGTTTCCAGTCCAAATCACCTCTATGTTAAATTTTAAAATTTTAAAAATTTCTAACAGACTGATGATGGGTCTCTAGTAAAGCTATGAATGGAGCCCATTGCCCAATTGACAGATCCCATTCCCCAACTGAAAGACACCTTTCCCCAATTGACGGATCCCGTTATCAAACTTATAGACTCCATTGTCAATGTAATAGAGCTGTCACTTTGTGTCGCCCTGTTGCTCTCTGAGCTAAGGGGCAAAACAGAACCAATCTGTTTGTCATGTCTTTTGTTCTTGCCCATGAGGTCAGGATGATTTTCTTCACCCTTTGCTCTGGCATACCATTATATTAGTGAAACACCCTTAAGTACGGCATTTAACCCCATTTAAACAAACAAATTAATAGGCCCTCTTCAAGTGCAAAGTTCCCATTGCTCAAAATACAGTCCAATTTGTAACCTGGTCATACACCCCATTCCCTAATTAATCAAATCCATTAGCCCTACAAATAATAGACCACTCTATTCTCCATAATAGAAATATATTTTCAAATTAAGGTTAGAGAAATCCAGATAATAAAGGCAAACAAAAGTTTTTTCTTTAGAACAGAACTTGGAGCTTCAAAGTCAAATAAGTGAAATAACCTGTTGAGCTGGGCTTACTACAAAAGAACAATCTTTAGCATATAATAATGAAATAATACTTAAAATCAATAAACAATATGGTACATTTATTGGTTACAACTTCTTCTTTATAAGGGTGGCCAATTGTAACTGAAGTGAGGGTGTGTGGGCGGGAGCTTCCTGTTACCCTGAAGCACTGTTAAATTTATTACGCTATTAAATGACGTCATACCATGTTGAAGGTCTATCTCTAATCCGCTAGAATTGATTTAATCTGGTGTTAGTGACTCGAAATTAAAGCTGAATTGTATGTCAAAGAGTAACATGGAGAAGGTGCACAAATAAAGTAATTATTATTACTACATGTATGTTTCATGGACTTTTTCCTACATTGAATTGAATTATTTGTTACATTTGTTATTCGTTGAGGTTGGGAAGGGTTGGGAGGGAGCTTTCAGTTGCCTTTATGCTCTTAGAGCTTAGGGGCAACATTGAGCCGATCTGTTTGGGATGTCTTTGTATTGTGTCCTGTGATTGTCCTGTCTCTGTTCTGTCTTTTCTGTGTTTGTTTTCAGTGGTGCTGAGGGTGATCTCTTTCACCCATTGGGCTTGCTTGCCATAATGACTGAAAAAACCTTAAATACGATGTAAAATCACAAATCAAGCAAACTGTTGTTTAGGTTCCCCTTAAACACAGAAAGTAAACAATAAGGATTTTTCTATCTGTGTATAACTTGCTAATCATAATTCAAAACCATTAGCTTTAATTTAGGACAAAGCATGTGTTTCTTATAAATCATGCTGAATGGACAGTAACAGGAAAATGCCTAAAGATAATTAAATTAGTTACTTATAAAAACTTGTTATAAGTTAATTTAATAAGTTGATGCATTTGATTTCAGCATTCTCTTTTTCCTTCACATCTATACAGTTTTATTAGATCCAGGTGTGTTAGTTTTTATTTAATGAACAGATAAATAGTGATAGGATGTGCACTAAAATGATTTCACAAGTTGAAAGTTTCATGTATATGTACGGTCTTGTCCTGGTGCTATTCAAGATGGTAAAGGTTTTATTGACCCTAACCAGCGCTTGTTTCTTATAACTTTCAGCGTGTGTTTCTGTGTCAGGTTATTTTTAGTTTATAATTAGATTGACATAAATTTTAACTAACCTTTTAATAACATTTAAATTATACTGAATAGGTTGGATTTGAGAGTTGTGTATGTTTATCCATATTCTGACTAGTATTTATTTATACCACTGTTATCAGAGACTGTAAGTCAGTGTTTATTAAATTAAACAAAGTTTATACTGATGCTTATTTATATAAATCATTAAGAAGAGTTAGAAGTTGTGTGTGTGATTTTTTATTTTCAGACAAGTATTTAGTTTCAATATCGTTCTATTTGGGTTATTATATGTCAAACACATGTGTCATTAATTTAAGGATTTTATCAGAACCCTGGATGTTTTGACTCATGCTTGCTTACCCAATATTCCCACTAATTTGCTTTGACAAAGACATGCTGTTCTTGCAGACGGATATGAGTGAACTATTTGTTATCCAAATTAACTTGGCAGGCGTAAATCCACAATTTGCATTCTGAAGTGACGCGGCTAATTACGTCAGCCCCTCTCTTTGAATAATAACTGATTAGAAGAATCTTCACAAACCAGCTTGGAGTAAGTTGGAATGTAAGAAGCGTGGAGGCATATAGCGCAAATTATGTTAACTGCTAAAGTTCCATGTCTGAAGGGATCTATGTTTGTGTTTAAGAATAGCCTGGTTATGAGTTGATTGAAATTAGATTTTGACAGAGATAGTCACTTACGTTTAAAGACAATTGTGACACTTATATAAATCTTGCTGGTTATTTTATTTGAAAATATAGTGGAAAAAACTTTGAGTTACCTGGTAGCTTTGTATAATTAAAACCTTTTGAAAGAATGAAGATGATTTTATTCATGTATAACTCTCAGTGTAAAGATCACTAGATTATTAAAATTTTTCAATTTATAACATTCACTTTAGATTGGACTTTAGTAAGCGAAAAACATGGACTTATTTCTGGGAGAACATTTCCAGGTTGTTACTGATTAGCGACAGAAATGAACCCATCTTTAGACATGGTTGTTAGGTGTAACCTAAGTACTCTCAATAGACATCTACCATTGTGTTCCAATTTTAAATTTCCGGGGCTGGTAGACTTTCTCGATTTTCCCTAGAGCATCCAGTATTTCACTCCGAGTCTGACTATGTTTTCAATCTAAACATATTGAGCATTCTCTGAAGGTTTCTAAAGAGTTGGTGTTTAGGGCATCCTGTTGGTTTGACAATGGTCAATGATTAACAGATGTCCATGGTGCTGACCTAAGGCTCCTGGCATCAGACAGGGGCACCTGCTGGCTCCAAAACACTTTTGTGCACTCAAGTTTCAACCTGTTACTGTATATTTGTGAAATAAATTGCATTCACACTGATGGATGGAACAGAGACATTGTTTTATGTACAGTGAAAACTGACATGTTTTTGTTTGTAATTGTTCACTACAATATACAATAGAAAGCATTTTTATGTGGCCCTTTATGTTTACCTCCTGCAACATGTAATAGTAATGCAAATGTCTAGGTTTTACACAAATGAAGCTAACTTTTACTGTAGTCTAAACAGTAATAAAGTAGTCTTGTATAATATTTTCAAAGTTAGCTTTTTCAGAGGAGACGTTCTCATTTTTTCTTTTTTAGCAAATTAATTTTGTTCATGTTTCAGTCTTTCCTGATTATTAATTTGTTGCTGATCTCCCACTGTGTTTAAAAGAGGAGAAAACAGTACTGCCCAGGTATGGCACCAAATCACCTGGTGCTTTTATAATTTACTTTCTAAATGGCACACAAATTGTTTGATTGCTTTCAGCTTTAAGGGCTATGCCAGTCACCTATCAGAGGGGTAATGAATATCCATTTCCTAGACTACAGCCAATTAACCTTCCGAGGTTTAGAAGGCCGATGGGCTGAGTGGTCTGAGTGGCCAGCATTTACTTTTGATGATCTGGTGCCATACTCTGAGTGTTCTGGGTTCAATCCCAGATGGGTCTCGGGCTGCAAATGTGAACTAAAATCGTTTCAAACTAAGAACGATAAACCCCAAAAACGAAAATTCACTTTGTAAACAACGCAAAATATTATTTCATTGCAAGGGTCTTGCTTTTCTTTAAACAAAGGATCTTCCCTTTAAACCCAGTTCCCCACGTCTCCATAGGCTTTCATGATGACGATCCTCACATCTTCCAGGGAACTTCCCTGGAACTTCCTGGGATTGTCCACTGATGTTTGATGTAGTGAATGATTTAATGTGAATATCTTTCCAGGAGTATCCAAGGAAGTTGCTGGTATATTCCCGTGAAGATGGTGGGATTATTCACACAAGCTCCCCAGTTTTACCCCCAGAAGACAGAAAAAGCTAGACCTTTGAAGTCCTGTAAAGCAGGCCTAAGTAGGAAGGCTGTACACAGTAGTTTTGAAAAGTTGTTTTCAGACTGTGGATAGCTTTCATTGTCTTTTTCAAGGAAATTTTGACCTTCTATCTTCAGTCTATCTACTCAGACTCACTTTTTTTCATTCTGCCCTTTGATTACGCGATTTCAGTAGATTGGCAGATGGGTGTCGGAGCATCATGTGCTTCTGTCAACACAATTCCAATTTATTTTCCCAGAAAATATGCGCAGTTGTCTTGTTGCAACATGATTACCATCAGAGGCTTGTCCTTTTCTGTATTGTGGCCAGTTATGTTGTGTATGTGAGAAAAAAAACCTTAAGTTCAGTACTGATAGTTCAAACAGCTGTACATATAAATTTTTCTCTCTTCATTTATTCAAAATATAAATCTGCTACAGTACTTCAACAGATTTTGCACACATATAAAGCCAGACCTAGTCGGAGGTGATGTTGTGTAAAGCTGTTGCCTTGAACTATTATTAAAATGTATACAATAGTAGTACTCCGTATACAGTACAAAGGATGATTTAAACATATTCTATAAAGATTAAACCGATACCTTAATCCACTCTGGAAAAGTGTAGTACTTAGTTTTTAATTATTGTTTTTTTTATAAAATTGTAGATGATATAACTTGTTATCACCAAGGACAAAATAGGATTTAAACAGATTCCATAAAGATAAGATATATGTATTTTGAATAAAATGAAGAGAGAAAAATTTGCTTGCCCCCACCGGGATTTGAACCCGGGACATATATGTATTAATGCTTTTTAGGTATATTTCTAAATCATTTTGTTCCAAGTATATTTACTAAGAAGCAAAACTGTTCAAGTTGGATCAGTTCCACTGGGATAGATCTGACATTTCTACATGTAGTTTCGTGACTTTGAGTCACTCCTTTATGCCCTCTGTTTGGCTGTAAGCTGTTTTCTTTGTACTTTTTTTTTCTTCTTCATGTTTTCTTTGTTATTTTTTTAACCAGCCCATGTTGTAAGTCATGCCAGTTGTGCAAACAGCAGTAATGTTCTGAGTGTTCTATAACTGTTTTATATACACCATATCCTCTTTCCACTCTGATAGTAATCCTCTATTATTAGACTCAGACATAGGGTGGCTTAAATAATGGTCCATGGTAGCCCCTTTTAATTGGTTGCTCAGGAAAAGCAGCAATACACAACATGGAATGATAAGTCGGTACAGGGTGGTTACAGGAATATGTGCTGTAAAATTCCACTTATTTATGATTTTCCATGATTTGGTGCAAATGTATCCAGAATTATGTGCAATTTTACGAGTAGGCCCCATAAAATTCCTCCATTTGACAGTGTGCCAGGATTAGGCTAAAAAGTTTCTGGGGTTGCATGTAAATGTCATTCCACGATTTTTGTGATTTTCAGGATTCAGTGCCCCACAATGCATGGCTGCTTTCATAATGGTCCAATCAGGGCACTTTATGAATCCATATGCTATGGGTTCTATTCCCAGCTGATTAAGAATTACATAATAGTTTTTTCCTTGAAACTCAAAAGCATAAATGGTTAGAAGAATGGTTTCATTGTGTTTTTGATTGGTGTTTTGTGACGCACTTGATCTTATTTCACATACATATGATGGTCCAATGGATGAAGCTTACAAACTACCAGAGATAGATGTCAATAGCAACAGACGATGACCAGACGGGAAAATCACAAGAAGCAAAATTAAGATGTCACAACAGATCGTGTCACCCTTTACTAGTACATGTAGTTCTGAGATCAACAGACAATTCCCTCCAATCCTCCACGCCAATGTCAGTGTTTGTAGGGCATTAATAGATCTACAACTTTCACTTATTTTAAAACAATATTTTGGTGCATATATCCAATGGCACCATTTTTAAGCATATTTGACAATCATAGCATATGTGGAATTTATATTATAGTCACAATTGTTTTTTTATTTAATTATTTATTCAGTGACCAGTATATATAGACTCTTTGAAAGCAGTTGAAATTGTACATGTACATGTATAAAACAGCTAGAGACCAGAGTTCGAATCCCGGTGGAGGCAAGCAAAATTGTCTTTTTCTACAATAGAAATGTAAAATATGACAAAGCGTGGCTACTTATTTAACAAAATAATACATAATGGATGAATAGTTATGTCTAACCATATTATTTGGTCGTATTTTTGATAGAATAAAAGTAATTACGGGTAAGTTCAAGCAAGTAAGATTAAAGTAAGTAAGAAGTGGATACAATGACAATGTGTCTCTGTCTACCAGAAAAGTAGACAAAAACAAAAAAAAAGGACTTTGCAGCTGTTTAATGAAGTGCCACTTGGTAACAAGAGTGTATGAAGTTGAGAATGTCCTCAGTTTGTACATAAACATAATGGTTGTAACTACATGTATGTCAGAGGATTATACCATCTTTATTGGATGTTTACAACATAGAATTTATTCAGTGCTTCCAGCTTTATAAGTAACGACCTTTAGATTT
>JAQQZZ010081273.1:0-19296 GCA_030265115.1 Mopalia vespertina
GTACTTCTCAATGGCGTCGAAAGTAATTTTAAAGTTAGGGGGGCTAAGTTTACCCCCCCCCCCCCCCCCACATGCACCCCTCAGCCCATGACCAGTGAAGGTGGTCGTGGTATGAGTCCTCCTGTCATCAGTAAGTCACACTTGTAATCGTGGGGTGGTTTGTACGAGGTTTCATCTAGGATTGCCATCGTATTTTAGTAAGACAGAGCAAGAAGTAGACAATCCGTCGTCATATGAGCTAAATAACAATTGCGTACAACGTTATATCCAAATCAAACAAACAAACATATGCAAACAAAAATTTAATAGACGGCTTATAAAACACAGCTAACGTTCTGATAAGGCTATTCAGCGGCAGTTTTAAAAGTCAATAACGTAAAGCATCAGTCAGAAGGTAACAGCTGTTCGCTTACAATGAAATGAATACTCCGATAAAATATATAAACAATGATAAACGATACATTCAGTATATTTCAATTTTTATATGATTATAGCCACTGTCTAGGTATTTACAATATACAAATTATTTTCCCTGACGTTCAAATAAAAGCAATAGAATATAATAACTGTATTTATAGTACATGGAAGCTGAACACGGCTATGTAGCTCTGTGCTGACATATTTAGCATACATCGCTTCGGCAATGGCGTTTTACAATCGATGATTCGGACGTCAGAGACCAATGTATTGCACTCATAAAATCTCAGCCCACAACGGCAAATGAGACCGATTCGTATTGTCAAGCGAAGTAAAGGCTGCATATACCGTGTACAATAAACCGGGCACCGTGCAAAGGTGAAACAGTCCTGAGTATGGCATAAGATAGAATAGATGCAATACTTTACCAAATATTATTTCATAAATTTTATATTTTATATAAGATTTAGTATATTTTATATTTTATTTTATTTTCAACATTTATTAAAATTTACTCATAAAAAACCCTTCAAAACATGCCATTTTTGTTTGTTGTTGTAACTTTGTGTCCCTTATGCTACCAGACCCTCAAGCCAAATCCCAATTCTACACAAGAAGGGTCTGGTACGCTAGATTTTATGTTGCTATACAAACGTTGCCAGTAACTCAGTTTTCCGCAGAATTCAGCGACCTTGTGTCTCGTGTTTTATAATTGGCATGGTGGGTCTAATTATTTTAAACGTCACTGATTGTTACCCTCTGTTAAATAACCCTCTACAAGGTTAATGTTGCGTATCTAGGTATTTTGGTACAAACCACTGACTGGACACCTTGTGGATGTGCAAGGGAGTTCGGATGGTGGCGTACGAACCTACTGATCCTCCTTCAAAGTTCCGCTTGGGTTTTACGGTTGCCGTTCGTATAAACGTTTTGTTATATCGAGGGATGGTTTTTACCAGGTTTCTTCCCGGACCGCCAATGCTGAGTCATTATATAAGTGAAATATCATCGAGAACAACATAAAACAACACCGATCAAATACATAAAACCATGGTCACTGCACGTTTAGATGTGTAATTAACACATCACTATTTAGTCAGGACCGTGATTAATCAAGTGATAACAGAGCGGAAACAGTTTGTCTGATAGCTTACGGTAAAATGTGGTCCACCTAATTGTGTATCCATGTATATGCCAACGTCTGTGAAACGTGCAAGAGGAAGGTTAGAAAAGAGTTCTCGCAGATACTCAGAGGAGGGAAATTGTGTGTGTTTTTCGGTGTGGCGTCGAGAGTAATTGTCACGTAGGCATAAACATTTAAACAACACAGGAATTCGCATACCAATCCGCTTCCAAATATACAATTCCAAGATAATCCATTCGTCGTGGCTTAAGTTTTATTCTGCTTTAAAACATTAATTAAAGCCTATTGTTTCCTTCGTTAGACAAGTAGCGAAGCGTCGAGTGGGTAATTATTCTTTCCCCATCCACGAGAGCAATATTTATGGTATTTAAAATTCACTGTGTGATATTCTGTTTATTTTTTTATATCAACTATAAACTCATAACCATGACAAAGACGCCGATCGCTGATCATGGCAATGTCAGAATGGGACTGTCTACTCCTTTCAATATTCCTATGCCTGAACGTTATAAAACCATGATTGGTTAATGTTGTATGTATTAAAATGATATCATTTTTTGCGGATCTATACGGTTAGTATTTCTTATATGTTTCCCAATTAGATCGTCATAGTCTCTATCTGTCCCTCCAAGAAGAACTATCTTATGACCGGGTACTCGCATATGCGTGATTCGGTTTTTTGCTAGAACACGATGTTGTTGACGCTCAACGGCTTGGAATATGGCTAATTTAAAGGGAATGAAAAATGTAGCTTTTGTATCATCTCATTTTCTCTGACTTTAGAAATCAATTCACCTGGTCAATTTAACCACATCTGTGTTTGGTGCATCTTTGCTAGCCAAGAGTTTTATTCCGATCTACTCTACTCTTGGCGGATCGAGCGCATACAACCAAAAGCTACTGTCAAGCGATCTACACTAGGGTGCTTCATTAAGCTGTTAAACGGAAGTATGCAGACGTCTTTCAAAAACGTTATGCAGTCTGGACAGGGTCAAAGTTCAGAGAGTTCAGAGTCAAAGTGTTTTTCACTGCAGTGAAATGTCACTTTTCTATCTGTGAAGAAAATCATGATATTTCATTTGTGTATCAAAAAAAAACCTGTTTAATAATTACATAAAAAATATTTAAAAAATGTTCGTATCTTCCTTCTGTTGTAGGTGAAGCATGCCAATGGACCCTATTCATCGTGCACATCTCAGAGTGCATGTGATGTCACTATAATGAAGACATTGGATGTAACAGAACTAAAACTGCTTTATTTACCTGATGTGCCCTGATGTGAAAGTTAGTGTCTGTGAACTTTCTGTATTTAATAGTTTGTTTTGTGAAATCACATGTAGGCTAATACATCTTTCTGCTGATACCTTTTGGCAGACAAATGTTGGAACAGCGATACACAGTCTACACACATAAAACCAGAAATTGTATTCGTATGATTCAATTAGCCAGTCCTATAGAGAGTATACTCTTACATTCGTATGTGCGTAAATAACCCTTATTTTTATCGGCTTGAAGTCGAGAACTGAGAAACTCTTAGAAAATATGAAAGCAACGATACGAAAATCAACAACATGTTCTGCTAATACAAGTAGAGAGATTATTAAGTAACGTAGCCTACCTGTTGTGTTAATGTCAAATTGTGATTGTATGTTGTATGATGTGCAGCCTGTTATTGACACTGGAACCTCCGCATGTGTGCACTCAGGCTCGCATTTAAGATAAAGTGCAATTGTGTTGTTCTCTCACGCTTATAGCATTCGGACTCATATTGACAAGTGAGGGCTAGTCCTGGCTTAGGCCAGTGGTTAGGAGGCTTACCCTGGCTTAGTCCGGCGACTATATTGTAAATGTATAATGCGGTTGTGACGATGCGGTAACCCAGTCCAGACTGAAGTCGGCGGTTATTTAGGCTTACCATGACTAAGGCCGGCGACTAGTTGTAGGGGGTGGTGTAGTGGCTTGGAGTGTGTGTTTATGTGAAGCTTAATGGCCTAGCCCTGGCTGATGAAACTGGCTAGCAAGGCTTACCCTATCCCAGGCCGGTGACTAAATCATAGTTTGTATGTGAGATTATAGGCACCGTATATATGATAATGTAGGTGAGGTAACCCAAGCTCTGGCTGAGGTCGGTGGTTATTGAGGCTAAACATGGCTCCGGCCGGAGGCTATATAACTACCGGGAATGTAGCGTGAATGGTGTGTGTTGTGTTAATATATGAAGGCAAATTGTCCTAGCCCAAACTGAGGTCACTTGTTAGCAAAGTTATACTTTAACTTCAGCTGTGCCCTATACAAATCCATCTGATTAGATGGGGCCAAACGTCCTTACAGTGCAGCTTTAAGAGTGTTGAGGTCTGTGTTACCTGGTTCACATTTAAGGCTTGTCAGTACCTGTTGTGCCGAACCTCTTATGGCTACAGCTAAGTACTGACCATGCTGTTTATACGTCCAGCCATTAATTGCGGAAAAGTGATTGAAATGAACTAGGTAATCAGCCCAAGGAGTCCTTCCGTCGTACGTATCTGCTGGACCTGGTCTCTCAGTTGCAACATGCTTCGTGGGTAAGCTGCGCATGACATCACTCGTATTATCTTTCCCAGTCGTTACCGTTTCTACCAGAATGTTCATAGGCGTCATCATCGTTGACATACATGCTATGAGGCCCCCCACTTGAAGTCTTAGTCTTAGATCTCGAATAGACTGCATCTCTTCACCTAGACCACCTCTATTTACTGTTTCCCGGGGCAGCCGACAAGGGTTATTCAATAGAACCTATCACCATGTCTGGATTAAAGAGCCGGAAAGATAAGACTCAAATAAGACAAAGAAAACCAGTCAATTAAAAATAAACAAACAATATATTCTAGAAAATTCCGAAAATGAAAGGAATGTCCACGCGCTGAAGATTGGAGTCCTCTCCTGCAGCGTCTGCCTCATATGTTCCATACATCCACCGCCGACTACTTCTCCTGTTGTCCGGTGCTCCGCAATCCTGATCCCTCTGCTTGGGTTCCACTCTCGCAACGTCTGCCTCACATGGTCCCTACGGCCACCGCTGACGACTTCCCCTGTTGTCCAGTGATCAGCAGTCCTAATCCCTCTGCTATCCCCGACGACGATACAACCGCTCCAACCCCACGTTGTAGTTGTGCAATGCCCGCTGATTGAACCGCAATGTGAGTCTGACTTAGAACCAAGAATGAGTTACGACCAATATATATATGTACTAAATGAGTTGGAATATAATGATGAGTGAGGGCTAGTACAGGCTTAGGCCAGTGGTTAGGAGATTAACGCTGACATAGGCCGGTGACTATATTGTAAATGTATACTACGGTTATATGTATTGTGAAGATGCGGTTAATTATGCTAACCCTGGCTCAGGCCGGCGAGTGGTTGTAGGGGGGTGTAGCGGGTTGGAGTGGGTGATTATGTGTAGTTTAATGGCCTAGCCCTGGATGAGGTAGCTGGTTAGCAAGGTTAATCCTGCCTCACACCGGAGACTAGCATGTAGGAATAGGGAGAAGAGTTAACATATAGTATGTTTATAGATTATATAAACTAGCCCTTGTTTGGGACGCTGGTCAGCATTGCTTACCCTTGCCCAGGCCGGTGGCTAATCATAGTGTGTATGTGAGGTTAGGTATGTATATATACATAAATGTTTCTCTCTTCATTTATTCAAAATATATATAGGAGCGTGTAGGTGAGGTAACCCTAGCTCTGACTGAGGTCGGTGGTTATTGAGGCTAACCCTGGCTCAAGCCGGAGGCTTTATAGCTGCCGAAAATGTAGCGTGAATGGAGTGGGTTGTGTTTATATATGAAGGCAAATTGTCCTAGCCCAGACTGAGGTCACTTGTTAGCAAAGTTTACTCCAGATCAGGCTGGTGATTTATTACAGTATGTGTGTTAGGTCTAGCTCTAGCCCTGGATTAGGTCGGTGGTTATTGAGGCTAACCCTAGTTCAGGCCGGCGACAAGTTGTATGGGCGTGCTTATACGTAGGCTAAATGGCCTAGCCCGGGTTGAGGTAGCTGGTTAGCAAGACTGACCCTAACTCAGACCGGTGACTAGTTGTATGTGAGGTTATGTATGTGGATTGTATAAAATAGCCCTGGTTGGTTACGTTGGCAAACAAAGCTAATCCTAGCCCATGCCGCTGACTAGGTGTGGTGAGTTTATGTAGTAAAACCACAGCTATGGAGAGCCTTCTGTAAACAGTAAACCTTACCAAAGCCAGGGACAAACAGGGTGACTTCTATCAAGTATGCCTTCTCCGGTATACAGAGACCACGGTGGAAGGACTGGGAACCGGTCCAACCACTGTGTAATGTATGTGGATTAGCAGACTAGGAAGGCCCGATTAAGACAGGCTAACTTAAGTGAGTGACTGCTGCTGCTAAGGCCAGTGTCAGGGTCAAATTTGACCAAGACCTGGTCTGACTGACGAAGTTTCCTAAGACTAAATAAAATAAAATGAACCATCTGTTTGGCCTATTATAGCACCTGGACGGCGCACTCTAGCGGAACCATAGAAGTCGATGTCGCCGATACAATATCATCCTTGTTCTAAATAATACTGAACTCCCGCTTGCCAAATCATTGCGCATCATTTATTTATTCAACAGAATGTACTGTCATGGCCATAAAATGAACTGATAACCAACACAAATTATCTAATTTACACCGAAAAGCACGCTAAGTTTTCGCTGATGAGATCGAATGCGATGTGCGTTACACCAGCATGGAAATCGGACCACTCCTTGCTGCTGGCCCGGGAATCGGGCTAACGGTTCAGCTATCGATTCGGCATGATTCTCGGACATCAGCCATGAACACTTAAGCCCATGCACTTAAACACAAAGTACATGTGGATAAACATTTCAACTGACATAATAATTAATGGCTGCTCCTTCACCAGGACTTGACCGGTAACATCAGGCTAAGCGAAAAAAGCATGATTAAGCGGGGGTGGTGACGTCTTCCCGAGGCAAGGCGGAAACGAAGATCTTCGTATCAAGTCTCTCTTCAATCCCTACCGTGCCTTCAGATGCGGAAAAAACCTGAGTTGACTGGAGTCTACAACAGCTCCTTTCGAGTCACATCTCTTTATACAAACCGCTTAAAGCGATGCTCCGAGCTGCAATTACCCCTATGTCTCGTGAAAGGTTACTATTAAACATACTTAAATATGATATCGTCGTATCGTTTCTTCATCTTATAAAATCACTTGAGGGTTACGAGTATATACCTACCTACGACCGCTGGTAGCTGACATTTTAGGCGTGGCAACCCTATTCATGACGTCACGCGACTCACACTCTTCGGTGTTACAGGTTAATAACATGTGTGAACCAATGACCTATATTGGTCATCCACGAGGCAATACCCAATGTTTATGATCCAATTATAAAATGGATATAGCTTGATTAGAAAATAAGAGAGCATAATTCAACACAAGAAATGATGCCCGTTTTACATATATGCATTTTATTGCAGGGAGGAGTATCGCTTTAAATTAATCAGCTGTGAAGATTTTTATACAAATAGTCCTCCACGAAAAGGGAACAATAAAACGTATATAAACAAAAGAGTTATTTTTTCTTGACGGATTTCTGCTATTTCTAGCTTTATGTTGAGTGTGTTACTTAATAATGTAGACGGTAGCCACGGCAATAATGTATACATGTAGTTTGGTCAAACTTAGCAGCGCCCATTAATCTGATGTAACAAGTATTAAAACCTTGTTTACTCTTATCTGTCTACATTTCTGTTAAATAAACAGCAGGCATCCATACATTGGGCTTACAAAAGTTACCATGAGCAATACAAGCCCGATTTGTTTTCCTCTCCTTTCGGATTATTCGTTCATACAACAGTGTGCCAGCCCAATGATTTGTTTGTTTGATTGGGGTTTTACGTCGTACTCAAAGGTATTTCAGTTATATGATGACCGGTTGTCCGCTTCACACTGTTCCTTGCCTAATTACAGTGGAAAACCTGGAGGAAAACTCTTAACAACCACCCCTGGGATTGCCAGAGCCTCATCATGTGACTCACTCATACCCGATACCTGATGGTCTGCAGATGGACTCGATCCCGTGACAGTACATCAAAGCAGGATTAGTAAAAGCACACGCTACCAGCCCAGTGCATGGAGAAAACCATCCCCAATATGACTGACAACAAACAAAGACAACCACAAGATGCAAAAAGGGCTCTGTTTCCTGACGATTTTGCAAATTTGCGCATACACAGTTACTATGACTTCCAGTGTTGAAGTTTTCATGACAACCGTATTGGCGAACCATCGCCAAGCCTTCGTGAAACTACTTCCAGACCAGAAGGAACCCTCTTCCCATTGAACTGCTCGCAAACTTATATTCAGGATGGATTGTCGCGATAGAAACAGTGACTATATACTATTTCATAAAATCATATAATTAACAACTTTTTTACCTAAAAACTTGAAAAGAAACAAATTTTGTTCGCTTGATTGGGGTTTATGGGGTTCTTAAAGTTAATTCACAAATATGGGTGACAGCCGAATAGGTGAAGGGAATCCCCCTCGACCCCACTTCCAACAAACACAAAATAGAAGAATCACAGGCAGTAGTACAAAGACATTATATCGCCTTCAGGTTGCCCCTTGTACAGCTCTGAGAGTTCTTCTGCCGAAACATTTATATTTATAACATTAAAACACATAGATATAAGGGTATCTAAGCAAATTTCAAACACTGTGTCTTAATAAAAAATAAATTGATTATTCTGAAAATCATAATGAATATTTATCTGTACTTAAACCCCTTTGTTTGATCACATTTTAATGAGTTCTTTATATAAATAATATTCCTTTGTTTGTTTGTTTGATTGGGGTTTAATGCCGTACTTCAGGTACGGTGCCAGCCCTATTGTTGAAGGAAACCCCCCTCAACACCACTGGCAACAAACGAAGACGGGACAGGACAAATTCAGGACGTAATATAAAGACATCACAAACAGACTGGCTTCATGTTGCCCCCTACATGTAGCTCTGAAAGTACCAAGGCAACAGGAAGCTCCGTCTCATCCCGCCACATAGGCAACTGAAACAAACATTATACATCTTTCTCACGTTTCAATACAATTTCTTCTAAAATTATATAACTTTTTTGATTTTAATTTGCTTTTTTTTTAAATTTATTAATCCTTCATGTTAAAAGACAGAACCAGGCCCTGTATCTACATGTGCCTGTAATAATCGCTAAATAGTACATTTTGGGGGGTGATAATCTGCATATCTTGTTAATAAATACTTTGATGTGTTAAGGATTTATTATCTTAATTCTTTGGATGATTTTACTATTTGTTTTCTTCTAATATTTTAATGATTAAAAAATGTAAATAAAATGTAGAATATGTATGTCTTTATTTAATGAAAGTATTATAAAACTGATCTTCTCTGAAGCCCTCAAAGAAACAATATACATGAGAATTAACAGACATGGATAACCTGTATTGAAAATGTACAATTGTGTATTAAAATCACCTAAAATTTTGTTTATGAACAATGCTTACTTTTTTGCTAGTTGTGACAATATTACAGCATGTAAACTGACAAAAGTTTTCTGAGAAATCTTGATGCTTTCTAACTGGGAATTTTGAAGTGATTTAGGGTATTTATTAAGGACTAGAGGGAAGAGCAAATTATGAATTTGACTGTAATTTTTTCCTCATGAAATAAAGTTATTATTAATGTATAACCCTGGAACAGACAGAAAATTGTCAAACACTAGTTCATATATATACATAAGTTTACTGTTAATCTGTCAGACCACTTAATTCATTGCACATATATGATTAAAACAAATTAACTTAATAGTGTGTCAATCTTTAATGAAGAAAACTAATTTTATTACTCGTTGAGTGCATTAAGTTTGTCCTCTAGCTGTGAAACTGAACCGATCATTTGTGTTGTTGTGTGTGTCAATTAGATTGAGAATGTGTGTGTACACAGCCTTGGGGAGAACGGGGACATGAGAACCGGTATTCACAGCAAGAGAGGGGCCCTTTAGTGACAACCAGGACTCCACCCAACTCCAATTAAATTCAACATAGGAAAGGTTTGTTTGTTTGTTTGATTGGGGTTTAATGTCCGTCTAAAGGGCTTTTCACTTATATGATGATGGATTGTCCATTTCCTGATGTTCCTTAGTTAAAATTAAAAACAGGAGAAATCTTTGTTAAAACCACCCCTATGATAGCCAGAGCAACATCGTGTGACTCACCATATACCTGAGGTTGACGGGACAGAATCCAACCTGTAAGTGGTACATTGAAGTAGGTTTAGGTGGCCCGACGTAGTGACAACTAAACAACCACAGCCTTAGGCCATAGGGAAAGGAGTTAAATTTTAATTTGAGACACCCAGTTTCTGTTCGATTCTTTGATTTAGGTTTAACCTTGAACATAAGGCTTTTTCACCCAAATGAAAGAATGGGTAAAGCCATAAATCAGTGCAACAAGCACTGACAGGACAGTCTACCTGTGGCTCCTTAACTCACCTGACTACGTAAAACAGTGATTTCAAACACCGTCTGATCTATTTTTGGCTTATTCCTCAGGTATCCGAAGTATAGAGTGAATCACACGATATGGCTCTGGTAAAACATGGTTTCCACAGTTTTCCACAATATTTGAACTAGGAACAGTGCAAAATAAACAATCCGTCGTCTTATAAGTGAAATACCCTTGAGTACGACATTTAACCCCAAACAAACAAGCAAACAAAACATCTATTTGATTTGACAGCTATCAAACCCTTGGATGTGTTATGGTGCAGACTACAGCGGTTATTAAAAAGAAACCACTATCTGTAACACAGTAAGCTCAGGGTTCGTAATAATGGGTGCATAGGTGCCCTGGCTCACCCAGATTTCTCCTTGTACATCCAATATTGAAATAGGTATGCACTTGGTGCCCCCAAAAGATTGTACAAACAAAAATCTATTGGCTATCTTTGGAGTTATCAACGTTACAACTGAGTATGTTCCATTGTCTGACATTTTAACAGGAAGTGAGTTTATCAGAAGACAAACATTCTGTTCGATTTTTTTACATAGTTAATCAATTACCTGTAGATTTTCTAAAGCGTCATGTTTAGTTGATACTATTGTCAAGAAAAACTGTGTACCCAACACATTTCATGTGCCCCCATTTCAATATTGTGGGTGCCCAATATGAACCCAATTTTTTTCCTTCAAATTCTACCCCAAAGGTCATCTGTGAAATACAGAGTGTACAACACCACACTAAGAAAGAGGTTTATATTGCCCTTTAACTTGAGAAGTTTCAAAACATTAACTAGTGTTCAGCAAAGATCAGCTAGTGGTTATATTTAATTCTTATTACAGCTTGACAGCCAAGAACTTAGGCAGAAGGGTGTCCACCCTTCCTTTGGACACCCTGAAGTGAACAATTGTCTCATTTGGACACCCTATTTTAAGACACTTTAACGTGCAGGAGATAGGGAATTGGACACCCAGTTACTTCAAAAGTGAAGCAAAATGACCATTTTGGACACCATACTTTTGATTTCTTAAAAGCTTAAAACACACAGCCCTTAGCGATGCCCCTTGTTTCAAGAATGGCCATATTGGAGAAATATTTAATTTTCTAACAGAAAAAAATCTTTCATTTTCTATTGATATCTATAAGTGTAGCCTTAAGTGTATCCAGAAAAACATGCAACCATAATTTGATTTCAATTAAAGATTTTAATTATACTCATTAGCATCCTCAAATTTGCGTCAAATAAAAAATGAACATGCATCAACTTATAACAGTGGCGAAACACTTGTTTGCCTGACTGGGGAAACCAGTTTACCGCACCGGCAAGCTGATCTCATATTTGTGTTGCAGTGTTTGTTGCTCAGGTCAATGCCCAGATAAAGTTTTCAGTCTTAAAGAAATCTATTAATAACAAACCTTGAATCTTGATCTAATTTTTAATGTTAAAGTTGGATCATTGCCGATCTGTTTTATTGAGTAATGACAAATGAGTATCTGCCCTACAGCTTGGTTGAATAACACTTATCTTTCAGTCTTACGGACATTTATTAATCAACAACCTTGAATCCTTATCTTAGTTCAGCTAATTGTTTATGTTAAAGTTGAATCATTTCTGTTCTGTTTTATTTAGTTATGAGAACATGTATCTTTTAAACTGCTTGGCTGAAAAACACTTCATCTTTCATAGTAATTCATTTTCACCTTTATAGCATGAAGCTCACCTGGTGGCAGAAAGTTAAGTTAAACCACAGAAATTCAAGACACATAAACTAAACCCCAATGCATAACAACTGTACTATCAAAACATGTGAGAGGTAAAATTATTTTTCACCGCTTGACAGCCAGACTTATTTTGACAACTTTTATTAAAACTTTTTGGGCATCATGTGAACGTTTGGGCTCATCTAGTGTCGAATAAATATTTTTAGGCATCGAAATGGCAAGTTAAATCAGTCCAAAAACTTGGATACTGGTTGTAATTAAGATAGGCCTATATGTTTTAAAGTAAAACTTATTTCGAAATCTTTTTTATTTATTTACAAGTATTTCAAAATAGCTCAGGCAATTAACATTTTTAAAATGATTCAGAGCAACCTGTTTTTGCACTGAACTCACCCTCAATGCAAGTTCACACAATCAGGTATAAAACCTATACCATTGGTTATTATTATTTTGTGGCTAACAATTCCTTTGTTTAAACAAAACTCAATTAAAAAATTACCTTTGATTATATTAACATTTTGTAAGTAGGCTACATGTACTTCAGCTAAAAAAAATGAAGGTGTATTAAAGTCTGTTGAATTTATTCTTCATTTTTTCTTCTTCAATTTATAAGATTGACAACAAGCTTGGAGATTATATATACCGTATATGAATAATCTTCATCAGTTTTTAATTAATTTAAATTAAACATTAGGAAAATTTGTATAAAATAATATTGTTAATAATGTTGCTACGATTTCCTTTCTGTTGGTTTTCATGATAGGCGGACCCTATTAGACTGTGTGATAAACTTCAACCAGATTCCTACCTCGAGCAAGATTTTTTTACGTTAATTTCTTTCTACCTGTCGTTATGGATTGGCAGATTAATCCTTTCAGGTGAGATGAGCTAACTAAATATTACCTGTGGCATTTTACCAATTACAATTATTTCATATTCTCTTGTTACAGATAGAGACCTTTCAACCCATATTAAGAAGGTATTAGATCACACTGAATTTAGATCACACTGAATTTTAATCTTTAAGGCCTACATATACAAACTGAGATAATATCGCAACAGGCGATCCAATTCTAGAAATTAAATGAAGTTAATTAATTCACTTTTTTTTTAATGACATTCCAAAAATGTCATTGCAGGGAGTGACACCAGGGTTTGAACCGGCAAGACAAGATCTACATGTATACCCACGACCTTGGGGTTTCATATATGACCTTGGCATTTCCCCCTGTGACCATAGGACTTGAACCCTCGACCTCAGGGTGTGAACCAATGACTGGGGTTTCACCAACCTAAAGGGATGAAGGAAACCTCCCTAGATGCCAATAATCACAAGACACTCACAAGATGCAAAACAATCACAACAACACATCGACTGCTTGTTGCCCATCAGCCCGGAGAGCACCAGAATTCCATCAAATAAACGGTACTCCATTTCAAACCTATACACCGCATAACAATAACAAAAAATTATATAGATGAGTGTAATGATCTTGGAAAATGCGCTAAGACACGCCCAAGACGCTTGCCAGATGCACATACGGCATTTAGGAAAATTTATAAATAATTTCATTGTTACTAAGCTAAACACTTACCTGATCATACTAATGGGAATTATATCCTATTAGTATGATCAGGTCAGTGTTAGCGCAAGAAACTAAGTAACTTTATTGTTGTACTGTATAAATGTAAGATCTTACCCTCTCTTCGCCTTCTCCCTGAGCCCCGTAATATCCCACTTGGTACCAGGTACTCACAAATACCCAGGTAGCATTGAAATAACCATACTGAGGACGATGAGTTCTGATATCACACGATGCTCGACTTAGAGTATCAGTGTCATTGTATTCACCATAAAACACATAACCTCCTGGAAGCTTTTCAATGTCAACGTCTGCCCAGAATGGGGCCACTAACGCGGTGCCATTAATAGGGAAACTCTGAGGTTGATAACGATCGCTGAATTCCTTGTTAAACGATATGATACCATTGTTACTCACCTACAACAGAGAAAGAGAACAGTTTATGATTAATGCGTAGATTAATAAGTCAATAAATTTATAATAAAGGCCAGTTTCTTAGCTAGGATTTGAAATCTGCCTGTCAGAAATCCCTGTTCTGAGAAATTTTGCCTGTCCAAATTTTCAATTTTCCTATCATTCCCATGTAAACCTGTCATTTTAACCATTTTTAGGAATTTGCAAATGATGAGTGGATCGGTCTTGAGCTAAGACTGTGAGGAAGACTATTTCAACAAATATTTTATATTGATTTTACCTGGCAGATGGAGGAAGGGAGGAAGCTTCCTGTTGCCCTGGTGGTCTCAGATCTAAGGGGCAACAGGAAGCTGATATGTTTGTGGTTTATGGGTAGAACAATATTGAAATAATACATAAGTTTAAAAAAGGCTATAATAACTAATATCTTATTTTACCAGCAGTGTTTTTTGATGGCAGTTGGAGGTAGCTTACTTTTGCCCTGGTGGTCTTATATCTAAGGGGCAACAAGACTCTGATCTGTTTGTGATGTGTTTGTTCTATGTCCTGTCTTGTCTTTGTTTGTTGCCAGTAAGTCAAGTGGTTTCTTTCACCCATTGAGCTGGCATGCCACCATATGAGTGAAATAACCTTAAGTACGACCAAACAAAGAATTTTTTTTCACTATATAAATATATATCTCAAATTTGGTCAAACTTTTCAAATAACTGGGTGTCCAATTTTAACAGATTCCCTATCTCCTGCATGTTAAAGTTTCTTAAAACAGGGTGTCCAAAGGTGGCAATTGTTCACTTCAGGGTGTCCATTTGGGGTGGTGAACAGCCCTCTGTCTGAAACCTTGCCGGGAAGAGAAGCTGGATTAAATATTAAGGCTTCATGTTTATTTCTTTAATGGCTTCCTTACTAAGTTATACTCATGTCGTCACGTGGGTGAAATAATCTTAAGTACTACGTTGAACCTCAATCAAATGAAAGAAACTAAGTTATACTAATATACAAATGTATCTCTATCAGCAATTTACCATTTTTTCTCAAATAAATCATCATTAAGCAATGTTTACAGGGGTTCATAGACGTCCAGTTTAACTATCCTAAATGGTAGTTAAGCTGGAGAATAAACTCAATTTGAGCCATCATTTTAACGCATCATTTTTAAAAAACTCAATTCAGACTCCATTTCTTATGATTAAGTATGATAAAAATAAATAGTTGGATGTTGGACATTAAAAAAACTGAATTTCGTTCAGTATAAAACTCAATATTTGGACGTCTATGAACCCCTGGTTTATTTGTTGACTTAGGTTAAACGTTGCACATACATGTATACATCAAGATATTCTTAAGGTTATTTCACTCAAATGATGGCATACCAGCACAATGGACTCTTTACATCACTGGCAAGAAACAAAGTCAAGACATGACATAAACAAACAGCTTCATGTTGCCCCTTAGCTATTAAAAATTGTGATTATATTTCTGTACTAGTCATCAAAAGATTAGAACCCATTACACATAACTGAAATAACACATCTTGCAGAAAATAACAAATGTAGAGAGAATTATGTCATAATTTAGGTACAAATAGGCCCAATTTATATCAGCTCAAGCACATGATGTTTTAGCAAAGCATACATGTATTAGGCTACCACAGATACAAATTAGAATGCATGATATATTTATATGCATTTACAATATATTTCAGAAAATCTGCTATAATTATTTATTGCACAAACTATGTTATCAATATCTAGGGTTCATAGTGTTTTCCTGTCTATATATGTTAATGGCAGGCAGAGAGGATGGGAGTGAAATCTAGCTGTCTTTAAAGTGTGTCAGATAGGGTGGAGCTGCTAAACAAACTAAATACAATACTTGACAGAATCTAGCGCAACTGTCAAACTGCTTTTACACATACTAACTGTTACCGTAAACTCACTCAAATTTGTTGAGAAATTTTATGACATGGCTAAGTGGTTCAGAAGAAATCCACCAGCTGAATTTCACAGTAATAAAATTGACAGGCCATTGTACAACAATGTTAATACTTATGACAGCTTTTAACACACATACGGTAATATACATGTAGTTCATTAGTTCCTAATCATGCAATGACACCAATAATGGGATGAAAATTGATTTGACTGTTTGATTGGGGTTTTACGCCATATTTTTAATTTACTCATATTACTAGGTCCGAGTGCCAGCTCTTAAGGTAAAAACAAATCACCCTTGATCTCATTAGCTTTAAACAAAGACAAGATAAAGATAATGATTAACTACATGTACAAGAGCTTAGGCAGACATCCGTCCAAATGGACACCCTGAAGTGAACAATTGTCTCATTTGGACACCCTGTTTTAAGAAACTTTAACATGCAGGGGATAGGGAAACTGTCAAAATTGGACACCCAGTTATTTGAAATGTGAAGCAAAATGACCATTTTGGACAGCATACTTTTGATTTCTGGCTGAGCCCCTGTAAATGTACGGTACATTTTGCAATGAGATTGATTGATTGATTGATTAATCAGTGTTTTAGACTGTGCTCAATTGTTTTTTGTGAGAGTTAAATGCCATACACGTACTTGAAGTTTTTTCACTCATATGTTTGTTTGTTTGATTGGGGTTTAATGTTTTAATCAATGGTATTTCACTTATAATATTATATGACAAATGATATTCCATTTCACACTGTTCCTCACTTAAATACGGTGGAAAACCAGAAGGAAATCTCATTAAAAAAACCACCCCTGCGAATGCCAGAGCCACATTGTGACTCACTCATAAACCTGATGGTCGAACCATGGACTCACTCATATGAGGGTGTACAAGACTGCCAGTGTGCAAGTTGATTAAAAACATTTTACAAGAAGACAAAATGTTCAATTTAAAGCACTGATAACAGTAACCACAGCTGAACGGATTGATTGATTGATTTACGCTGTGCTTAAGGGTATTTCCCTAACATGACTAGGGTGTATTCCAACAATAATTGACACTAGTAGCACAACCAAGATGTGAAGTGTTTCCGTATTGTTTGAAAGTTTATTTTTCTCCCGTGCTCAGCTGAACTCAAAGGCCACCCCTGAGAAATCCTTCAACCATACAACCCTAGTGCGAGTAAAATCCCAGGTCTTAGGTGGAAATTTTGAAAATAATGTATGGGCCAAAGCCACCTTGTAAATGTAGGATTTGGAAAGAAATTTGTCATCTTATATTTTGTGTTCTTAGAAATTTGACGTTTTATCTAAGAGTGGGCATGACCTTATCCAAGAGACCCCACCACGCATATGTCATATCATCAGTGAATTGCTTAACAATACAATACTTCAAACGAACAACAACACACTTCACAATAGTGTATATTTCATGTATTTTGACTTAGAACCACAAGCTGTTGAAACCTTTGCATGGAGATGTAGGTATTTAACAAGGATTTACAGGTCTGCTGCGCAATATTTATGAACCATGGTAAATTATTTTGGGTTATTTTATATCTCATATGGTAAACTGAAAGGGGCAGCATTAACATGAATTCAGGGTAACCTATGTTCACCTTTGGGTAACATTGTATCTCATATGGTAACCTGAAAGGGCCAGCATTATTATGAATCCAGGGTAATCTATGCTCACCTTTGGGTAACATTGTATCTCATATGGTAACCTCAAAGGGGCAGCATTAGCCTGAATTCAGGGTAATCTATATTCAGGGTAATCTATGTTCACCTTTGGGTAACATTGTATCTCTGGTAACCTGAAAGGGGCAGCATTAGCATGAATTCAGGGTAACCTATGTTCACCTTTGAGTTACGTTGTATCTCATATGGTAACATGAAAGGGGCAGCATTAGCATGAATCCAGGCTAACCTATGTTCACCTTTGGGTTACATTGTATCTCGTATGGTAACCTGAAAGGACCAGCATAAGCATAAATTCAGGGTAACCTATGTTCACCTTTGGGTTACATTGTATGTCACATGGTAACCTGAAAGGACCAGCATAAGCATAAATTCAGGGTAACCTATGTTCACCTTTGGGTAACATTGTATGTCATATGTTAACCTGAAAGGGGCAGCATTAACATGAATTCCGGGTAATCTATGTTCACCTTTGGGTAACATCTTAAATATATACTTCATCATACACAAAGCCAGAATATATGTAATTTTAAAACAAGATTTCTTATCAGTTGCCTTTATATACTGTATTAAGACAAATGTTATGACGGATGGTAAATCATATAAGCCTACATAGCCTAATTATTTGGAATACGTTGTAAGTCTAAGCAAGATAAGTCTTTATGCTTTTATTGAAATAGTAGGTATATTTCTGGGGATGCGACTTTCGAGTTGTTATTGGTACATTTTAGACTTTCATTGACAGTGATTTTAAAATGACCTCCAGATAGGTCACTACATATGTGAAACTATATTTTGGCATGTAAAAAGTTAAACTTAGTTAAAAAGTCCTTCTCGTAACTCTGATATCTCTGTCTTAACCGGATAAGTCTTCACTTCATACAATCACTTTTTCAACAAGTTGGCAAAAACCATCAGAATCAAGAAGTCTATTTGGGATGGGGCCAATTTACATCGTAAGTTAATACCTAAAGGTTACATGTTCTTTACACCCAGTAAGATTCTGCTGATATAATACTATTTATTTCAAAATAGACCCCAAAATATAAAAATTTCTTGAGACAGTAGTTCATGGCAAAGGCCTCGTTATTTATATACTTTTGCTCTTTTAAAAGCACTTCTGGCTCAAACAAGTATGATTATAATAATAGCATAGTGGTCCCGCCGTAACTTTGCAAAGAATGATTTCCTTTTTTGTTTGATTGGGGTTTAACACTGTGCTTAAGGTTATTCCAATCCCATGAGTCGTGACCATGGTGTACTTCCAAAGAGTGAACAGCAACACAACGATAATGTAAAGTGTTTTATACAAATGCTCTGTTGGAAAAAAAAAAGTTCCTCCAAAGTCGAGAGCTTCAATTATACTGTTCTTAACCAGAGGGCAGAGAAAGGAAGCAAGAATTACAACAATCATCTTTCCATCTTTAATATGTGAGATGCCATTCATTAACAGGCCTGTGCTGTAATCTTTTCTGACATTATGATAACTTTAAAAGCGGTCCTCTAAAATTTTGTGAGAAAACCTAACATTTGCATTTGCCACTGCTTTGCAGATTTTTTAACTACATAAATGTGCATTTATGAAAAATAAAGCAAAATTACTGTATAATACAAACTTCATTGATGATCTGATTTACTAAAAGGCACTGAATTAAACATATACGTCTTTTTACATTTTTGTTTTATTTCTGATATGCATTCTGTTTTATAGGACAGGACATGACAGGACATATTTTATAAATGTACATGTATATATATATATATATATTTTTTTTTTTGGTTATCGTTGTATTATTGTATTATTTGTTTACTATCTAGTGTAATG
>JAQQZZ010081293.1:1364-19289 GCA_030265115.1 Mopalia vespertina
GGACGTTTTTGTTCTTTGTTGCTCTCGTCTTATGTTGAAGGTAAATATTTACGGTCAATATTATTGCTGGCGGTAAATTTCTTGTTGTAAAACGTAAAGCTCAGGGTAAGGTTGGATGGAGGTTTTCAGCTATCCCGAAGATCAGATATAAAGCCAGTTTAGAAAATGTGTAAAAATCAACTCTAAGAGTCGTGAGTATGAGTATTCATTATTTACATATTTATTTTAATGGTATTTATGTCGCATTCATGAGTAGTCCTTTCCTTTTGTATATCTGAGCCGCTAGGTGGCCTCGGACGGGCGATGGTACACCGCAGGGCGTTCAGCACTTCGCTGCCAATCGGTTATACCACGCGAGAGTCTTGTTACTATGGTTTCTGTTCTATGGTCGGCCGTGGTAGATGTAGGAATATGCACCAGAATCATACATTTGTTCGCCGGATGCCTATTTATTGACGTAGGATCACTATCCACAAACTTAAATAAATCTAACGAATTTCATACGGTTTTAGTATAGAAATACATCATAATATAGTTTATTACTTATCGATCGAAACGCAGCTTGAACTGGTTTATATCAAAGTGTAAAGCTACTATGACTAGAGAAATCGATGCCTTCTCGACTTAAGCTCTGTCTTGTCATTGCTCAATTCTCAAGTGGATAATGATGTCGGACGAACTACTGTGAAGTTGAAAGCGGCTTTCACAGCCATTTACGCCCTTTGGATAGTTTGTTTGAAGAGTAGCACTACTGTTTTTACTTAGTACTGGAGGATAATTAACTCTCATACATTATGGAAACACCTCACATCCTGGTTGTTGTAGTGTCAATAATTGTTGGAATACACCGCCATCATATAAGTTAAATACTCTTAAGCACGGCGTAAAACACCAATCAATCAATCAGAGCCATTTACAGTAGACCCAACTTAACATCACAGATACGTGTGATCAAGTCGATAGCAGAAGAGGGGAGGAACAGGACAAAATTTGCTAAAATGTCTACATTCACGGGTCACTGATATAACCTAATCATAATTCCAACTTTACTGGCTTCATGACGCTGATGATATAGATAATTATACAAGCATTGATTCAACAACATCATCGTAATTTGAACACTGGATGGAATGTATTTGAATTTGAAGCATTCAATGAGTCATCCGCTTTGCCATAAATAAAACCTTTGGTAGGCTGCATGCTCGGATAATATGCATGTTCTCCGTCAAATGATGTTATATATAAACGACGATAAATCAAATAATGAATAACTGCAAAAATAATTGCAAATTTCTAAATCACACAAAAATATAAACAGAGGTTATTTTGGTTAGCGTGATCGGTTCGTTTGCATAGTTTGACATATAATTAGTAAATACTCTACGGCTTCCCCAAGCTTGTTCGATGTTTGTTAGATCGACGATTTGCAACTTAGGCGTCCCAATAGGAGAATGAACCACCACTTACTTGAATGGCAACAAAGCATTGGTCGTACTGGGCAATCACAAGACGCAAACCAGGGGGATGACAGATCGGCTTCGCGTTGCCCATTTTAAGCTGGGTGCAGACTAGCGCATTTTGTTTAAGCAAAACACCATTCGTGACACTTTTTCGTACACCCTTGGCTCCCGTCTGCAGCGCAATAAAAGAAAGTATTGCTTCACTTGTGCAAAACATTTCAAAATCAAGCAGGTTTGATAATTTCACTCTGGTCTTCGGATGCACGCGCCAAGCTAAAAGCAGTCTGTTAACGAAAGACAGCTTATCCGATGGCAGGCACTTGACTGGGAATTCTCCTGTCCTCAATTGTCATGACTGCAGTGCCTTGAGAGATAGAACTGTAAAAAAAACAAAAATCTCTGCTTCCCTCCTCGAACGCGCTAAACGAAAGCATTTTGCATATAAACTTGTGGGAGAGAGCACGCACGATATGTGGGAGAGAGCACGCACGATTTGTGAGAGAGAGCATGCACGATTTGTAGGAGAGAGCACGCACGATTTGTGGGAGAGAGCACGCACGATGACATGATGACATGACTGCCATCGTGCATGCTCTCTCCCACCAATCGTGTATGCTCTCTCCCACAAGTTTGTAACATAAAATGCTTCCGTTTATCGCGTTCGAGGAGGGAAGCAGAGTATTCGTTTGTTTGATTGGGGTTTACCGTCGATCTCAATTGTATTTCATTTATGACTTCGCATTGTCCATTTCCCACTGTTCCGTGCTTAAATACGGTGAAAAACAGTGAGGACACTTCGTGAAAAGTACATCGCGATTGCCGGAGCCACACCATGGGACTCACTCATATACCTGATGGTCGAAAGGCGGACTCGAACCCGTGCACGGTACATCCAAGGATTAGTATTTGCATACAAGTTAACTACTTAGGCGCAGGTGACACAAGCGTATAAAATTGTCAAACTTCTTTGAATCTGAAATTTTGTTGACAAATGATTGTTTTCATTTCTCCGCCAATAGGTGCAAGCTAAATTTCCCGAATGATGCTTTGTTTAAGCAAAATGTTCTCGTCTTTAGCCTAGTTTTATCTATACCGGCCGATGGACAACAAGACGCCCCCGTCAACCGCCAGCATAGTCCAAGTATATTCTAATATGCATCACAATGATTAAAGACCAGGAAGTGTTATAAATTGGCTAAAAAGATCTTTGTTGACAGATAGTTTGTTTGCTTGATTTGTGTTAAACACCTAACTTAAGGTTATTTCTTCATCATGTGTACCAGTAGTAATTGACGCAAGCGCAACAATACATGTACAGGGTTTAAGCTGCCCTAGAAGTTAATCTTGCTTCAGTGTCAAGGTAATACAGCACTGCTACATTCCAAACAAACTTTCCTGGGTTCCCGCCGGTTTACAGCTTGCGACTTAAATCTGGTTGAAAACCCATACATACAGCACTGCTACATTCCAAACAAACTTTCCTTGGTTCCCGCCGGTTTACAGCTTGCGACTTAAATCTTGTTGAAAACCCATACATACAGCACTGCTACATTCCAAACAAACTTTCCTTGGTTCCCGCCGGTTAACAGCTTGCGACTTAAATCTTGTTGAAAACCCATACATACGGTTGACAAAGCATAGTATTTAGTGTAATCGATAAGACCCTTACCGTTTTAACGCCCGACTGAGACGCATGTCGTTCGTGTTCGTGGTGAGCTTTTTTTATTTCAAATAAATAGCAATAGTTCACGTTTTGAATAAATTAGCAAAACAGTGTGAAATTTGACCTGTAATCCGCAATAAGATGGTTGTTTACAACTGAATTCAATCCACGGAAGAGTATAAGAAAGGTGCGACAAATAACAGATTAGCCAAAGTCCTGTTTGCCAAAATTTGCAAAAAATTAAAAGAACTGTGTTAATCTAAAATTTCACAGCCAACATATCATAATAAACTGTACGCAAATTGTGAGTTTATTCCGCCGAAGAGTTACATTATAGTGCGAAAATTTATTGCGTTACAGACGGACGGACAGACAGACAAGGTGTAAACCTATAGTCTATAATCACCCTAAGGGGAATAATTATCATAGTCTACGAACCTGTATTTTAAATTCGAAGAATCCCATTACTTGAAAATCTTGTCATATAAATTAAGTATTTATTCGGTGTTAGAAAATATAATAATATTGTTAAAAATTGTGTGTATGTTATTCTTGGTATTTTAAATTGCTTAGTGAACTGTTTCAGAACAAGAGCCAGAGCCACAACAGTATGGCACGCAAAGCGGAAAAAGATTTTTAAAAAAATAATTTTTATCTATACAAAATAAATTGTTACGGTCCAAGAATTTTTATTTGGTCCAAGATTTACATTCATATTTGATTCAAGGCTGTTTTATGGTCCAAGATTTTTTTTCAATCCAAGATTTTTGATGCAATTGTTTTGTAATGTCCAAGATTCTTCTTTCATGCAAGATGTTTTTTTGTCCAAGATTTTATGTTTTGATCCAAGACCCAGGTACGGTGCACGCATAGTGTTAGGTTAGTGTGTTACACTTAATGACCTATATTGTATTGTATATTTACGCCATTGATTACACTGTACTGACCTGACTGTGTTACACCAACTGTAACCCCCAAACGACATCATCAGTTTATGTGGTCACGTGAATCTTGGAATGGTCACGTGAATCTTGGACAGGTCACGTGAATCTTGGACGGGAAAATAAAATCGTGGACAAAAAAAAATCTTGAATCAAATATAAATGGAAATCTTGGAGCAAATGCCAATTTTTGGACATTGAAATTTCGTATGGATAAAAATCCTTTCCTTGGTCAGAATAATTATTTCTTGTAGAGCGTTTCAAAATATGTATTGTTTTTTATTACTCTGAATAAAAAGTTAACATTTTGGAGTTAATTTTATAAATCTTGAATTGTTTCCGCTTTGGCGTGCCATACAAGAGGCATCGTATACTTGTCGTGTCTCATGGCTTGAGAAGTCCACCAAAAAATAAAATGTTGCACTGGGCTCAATTTTCGCACACTCCCGCATGCACGGTTATAAAACAAACCTTGAGCTGTGTATCTTCTCTACTTTCCTTGTCCGTATATTGTCCATATAGCTAGGACCTTCAAAATACTCTTATTAATGTTTGCGTGTACGGGATTCTTCCGTTCAGCAGCCTTTCGTGTTTACGTTCATTTGTTAGTCATATGGTCGGACATTTCAACGCAGGTGTCTGTCAAGAAAACGACACTGACGTGGCTATTTCAGTCTTCCTAAAAGCTTTTTGATGAAATACTTAGGTAGCCCTAAAGTCCCGGCGTGTCATTTTAGGGGAGCCTTTGGGGGGCCACTAACATTTATAGTACCACTATAAGACATGGATAACATTTGACACATTCGTGTTGAAGAACTGCCGTATTAAAACTCCGCTTAGATCTCCACTGGGAGTGTTCTTGTATAGTTTCTCAGCTCGCCCGCAAATTACTGTAATAATCCTCCCAACAGGTATTATCTTAGTTTAATACGACATGTGTTGCCTGATAGCAAAGACGTATTTATTGCATTGTCACAAGGTTTGCTCTTACTGGATTCAACCTCGGGGATAGTAAGATATTCTACGGTTTAAACACCAGCGAGTTACGTTAAAATTGAACACCGGTAATGGAATTGACCAGTGGCAAAAAGGGAGAATAATATGTTCCCCATATAACAGGTAGTACCACCTATGTCATTGACTAACGATAGTAAGATATGAATATTCAGGTGAATTACATTGTCAGTCAATATAGATGGCACTGCCTGTTACATGTATATGAGTAATAGATTTATCTCCTGTTTTTGCCACTGACAATACATTGTGCTATTGCGTGCATGCCAGATATAAACGACAATCGAATGGCAAGCCAATCAACTATACGTCACTTTCAAAAAAATACCATAATGAAGCTAGAACGACAGTAAGGCGTTACAATGAATAAGTCTGCGACGAACAATCTGTTTTAACGATTGATACATTTTCTGCACTTGTCTGGACACTTGATATCAACAAGTGGCTTTGAGAATCATATAATAGTCTCTTTCTCTGTAACTGATCAGGAAACCTCAAGTTAAAGACGAAGCCGCATTGAACAACTCCAAAATGGACCTAATTTCAGCCAGATCTAAATGTAATGATGTGCGAGTCTAGTTGAAATAATTCGTTTCCAGTGAAACATGATAGACAATGACTAATAATTGGTATATATGATGTACCATTATGTCTCATAAATCGACCGATAACACCGGTTGTGTGGCGTTTTTATAGTTTAGCAATGCTTTCATTCAAGAAGAGAATAAAATATAGTTCCTCGATTCGTGTACTGCATTGTCTAAACTATGCAGCATAAGCAGCCCAAGTCCTCAATTCCCGTTTGTTAATTATGTAGTTGACGCACACACCTATACTATTGGTCTGAAAAGTATACCCTTTAATTGAAACTTATTTATCTACCTGATCTAAACAACAACCACACCTTGACAAAAGGAAAAGATTCGAAGTACACTGTGAAACAAATTTCTTAATAGAGTTATGGAAACAATTACATAACGCCTTTAATGTGGAATTTTCTTAAACGTTTGTGGAATTTTTCATAACCTGTTAAGGATAATCCTTAAATATTTTTAAAATTATCCTTGCCCCCGAGACAAATTCCATGTCATATTCCTTGAAATTTATGGAATATTCCGCTGATGCTTTATTCGGTGAATGTTCCCTAACTTTTTCCTTCAGATGTTATGGAATATTATTTTCAATGTAGGTAAAAGGGCATTGTACTTAATTGCTTCCAGTTTTTACCGCATTACAGGGTAATGCTATCCGGACTATTGATCCCCGACAACGCGCCCTCATGTCCACCAGATCTAGTCGATATAAAGGACTGATAATGTTTTCTTTAGTATACTATTGAAGAAAGTCTTGCGCAACATGATTTCAAGAATCAGTTATATTTGTCTAAGGACATACTGTCATTGATGTGAGAAGCGTCTTTTATCCATATAGTTTATCTTGGCTTTATGGCTTCACTCTGTTTCACTTCACGATATTAAGATCAAAGATTGACATTAAGAATTTGATAAACCACTAGTCACAATAATAACCCAACTCTTTGTGGTTCCTTTTACAATCAGAATCCCATATGATTTGGATATTGGAGATCCATATATGCTTGCTAGGTTAAATTCGTTTGATCAGTCAGTACCATTCTCCATTGATCTGTCTGTACATTAACTCTTCCAGGCAACGGTTTGACATTTTACTGAATTTATTACGCGTGTAAAAGGTCCAAGTCTAATTGTAGATTTAAACCTATTTCAAACAAATCAAAATGATATTAATGTAGTCTTAAAAAGCTAGAGAACAGACCTGCGCGTAACGACCTGCCGCCATAACATACATTATGGACACACTCAGGCTTGTGTGTATAGTAACGTCTAGATCATAGAGAAATACAACATTTAATTTTAATTCACCCTATAAATGCATTATACAATTGAAATATTAATATTATATGAATTGACAGGAGTTAGGTTCCAAAGATCATCTACAGCCTAAATCTACGGATTTCTGACCAACAATCAAGCCGTTCTTATCCACAACAGTTTTTCAGACCACAGTACTAGTTAGGTTCCAAAGAACTTATTCTATCTCAAAATAATATGACTATCTACAGGTGGTTTTTGCGAGTCGTTTTATCCTGGTCCGCGGTCGTGGTTTAGTGGTCATCAGGTATATGAGTGAGTCACACGATGAACCTCCTGCATGCAATCACGGGGGTGTTCTCGGTTTTCCACAGTTTTTAGGCAATGAACAGTGTGAAGTGGAAAATCCGTCCTCACATAAGTGAAATACCCTTTATATACACTAAATCAATTGTATAGTGCAAATTAAAACATTTTAAGATTCATACGTTGTCGTTATGTCAGACGAATCGTTTGGTTTTGGTAAAAACGTTTGTTTGATTCGTAGGAGCAATTAATTGACCAATACAATAAGTATTATCGTGGAATTATAACAAAGGAAGTAGATAATCACGTCTCTGTAGCGTATGGCTGTAAATTAAAGTGATCGCCCACTCTTCATAAATTTGACGGAAAAACAAACTTGAGACTTATGCTTGGAGAACTTTCGAAACGGATATATTTGTATCAAATATTCACAAATCCGTTACAATTATTGAGACATGATGCTGAAGGGTGCTGAAGGTCTTATTGCTACATTCATACCACTCAGAGAAAGGTGTGGTTCATAGTGACGTTGATCATTGAATAAATACCTCAAACGAGTTCTGAAACTACAGAAAACTATGAATAAGAAGTATGTTTGATATTTTAAATTTAAAATATAAAGATAAAATATAGAGTGTGAAAATATAGAGAGAACAAATATGTTTTATGATCATAATAGCCTACATGCGTATTTGTAAACTTAGTACATATTATACGCTATGGCGAATTTGTATGTAGTCGTAAATCAGATTTATAGCGTTCAAACCCGAGTAAGTGACAGTGTTAACCGAAGAGTGATTCCTCTCGCATTAAAGAGTTGAGCATTAAAATATGAACAGTTCATAAACTGTACAATCAAGAGGTTGATGTAACGATTTACAGAAGAGCTAATGTCAAAGGTAGATAACTCTTAAGATACACTTGCACAAAAATGATTCTCGCTCATCAATAGTATATATACAACACTGTACAGTCTCAGTTGGGAGAACACGGAACAGTTTAGTAAAACGTGCTCAGTATTTATCAAGTGGAAGCTGCACTTGCAAAATGAATTGTCTGAGATCAGTCGGATGAATTTGTGTCCGTTTAAATCAATACTACACAATCTTAACCGAGTGTGAAACGGTACCTACATAGTTATTTTGGTACGTTAACGTCATCCATTATCAGTCGTTATTTAAATGCATGTATACAGTTTAATGTCTACATTTAACTCATCCACAACCTAACGTTATGGGGTAAGAAAGAATGATTGCAGTCCTCTGGCGTTAATGATAGTATGCTTATATCAATTAACTTTATCCATCGCTGTTACGTTTAAACATAAAGAAGGTTAAAATGGGAAAAGGACATTGTACTTTGGTATCTCTGTAATTTAAACTATTCAATAAGAATAGAAAGGGAAATCTTATCAAGACTAGAGATATCCTAGTAGGGTTTCTTCCCAGGTCTGCAACGGTTGCCTGTAATGCAAAATCGTAGTAAAACGGATATTTATTTGCAACCTGTTACGCTAATTCTTCTATTCTGACATTAGTTCCGTTAACCATCGATTGTTCGTTTAGTTGAGGTTCGTCATACTTCAAAGCGAACTAAAATCCAGCACACATTAACGTACACTTCATTAAGGGCATCCAAACAGAATATTAAAAGAAGTAAAGATGTATAAAAGGAGTTCATATCCCGTGTACATATTCGTGCTAGAAACAACAATGATATTGTAGTCCGGTCATGGATACGCGTATACAATTGGGAATGAATGGAAAAAGTATTGGCGGTTACTTGGTTATTTTACCACCATGGAAACTTAAACATCCTGGACAAAATCCAGTTCTTCATTCAGCTAATGGAACATATATATCTATTGACGGGACTAAAGGGCTAAGTAGAAGGAATTGTGCTTTCGTTGTCCACGGTCAAATGTGATATTTACAGTAAATAGTCACGTTAACCGCAAACTGGCAAGTAAAGCAACGAATCAATAAACATTGCGATTTTCATTTCAAGAAAAAGAAGTATGATGAAATTGTTTTCAGCCAGCCACCGTTTTGTGTATAAACGTTACTTTCTTACTGTATAGAGTAACTGCGAAGCTTGTGTCGTGTACATTTTCGGCCAATGCAGATGTTAATTGAGAGGGTTATTATATCAGCTAATTTTTTAAAGCTTTATTTGAAAAGGGAACATTTAGAATAACTCATCATTCATCCCTATAATACATTACAATAAGTATACAGTGGTGCAGACATTAGCGAAGTGCAATATGTACGTGGAATTGACATGCATTAGTTATTTATACTTTCGAGGACTGGGGAATCAGGTAATTGATCAACCTTCCCCAATGTTTATTTAATAGTGTGTCACCGTATGTTAGTCGGCAACACGACTGTCGTAGTTTGGATCCACTCCTTCAAACAAAAACAAAGAAAATGAAAGTGATGGTCGGTGAGTTAACGACGGTAATTTGCTGATTATCTTGTCTAGACTGACCGAACTAGTACGTGGCAGAATAAAGATCATTCCAATAGCCCTGATATTACAGAACCAACAAAACGGTACTACGGTTCGGGAATTAATTCTGCTTTGAGCCAGAAACCGAAGGAACAGACAAGCGGGCAAAATACGTCGTTTTAAATAATGGAATATAGTTCTCAGAATTAAAATCGGGGTTTCAGTTTTATATTCTTGTGAAATTGCAGATTGCCTGATGATAGATATTTTCATTTTCACATAGAACATTTGAATTGGGGAGGATGGTCAGTTTGTTATATTGGCTACGGTCAATGTTCACGTATGAATACTGTCTACTGAAGCGTAATTCGGCTGTATTTCCATACTGAAATTTATTTCCAGTGACCTTTTTAGATGCTGTCTTCGATATTTAAACATTCTCACATTGTTAAATGTTAAGCGTTTGACTGTGAACTCAATATAAGGACAACAAAAACGTGGTTGAAATTAAAATGAAGTCAATCGTTTCACTTAATATATTAACAAAACATCACGTTACAAATATTTAAATATGATCTATAGCTGGTCGTTTCGTTCTATAAATATTCAACGCTTATTTCAGTACAGACTTATACTGGGAAGTCGATGTCTTTCCATTCCAGGTTTCAGTTGAGATTAAGTCTTGTATTAATGTTTCTTTGATTGGTGATTAACGCCGTAAGCAATAGCATTTCACTTATATCACAACGGATTGTGCACTTCTTGCTACACCGCACTGAAATACGGCGAAAAACCGAGAGCAAACATTGTCAAAACTCACCCCGTAATTGTCAGAGTCATCACGTGTGGCTGATAAACAGGGTGCCACAGAACATGACTTGAAACTATATGTTGTAACTGTATTTTAAATATGGAAATTTGTTTCTTTGGGGCATTGTTTGTAGTATTCAGAACATCGATGTACCATATTATATCAGATCAGATGGGAGATATGACTTGGAGTAATCGGTAAGTGATTATACCTGCAAATGGAGAAATGTTGTTAACAGGTATGTGGATAACTTCTGATAAAACCCCAGGGGTTTGATGTCATTCGCTTTAGCCATCCTTGACAAGTTATTTCACCGGTCAGGCGTCAGTGTCGGTTAATATGGCAAACCATCGTCACGGCTGACTTTGTTACTGTGTCATGTCATAATGAAATACACTAATCATGCCCATAGCACATCTGACAGAATTTTTCATATTGCTCGATTTAGTGTACAAACTTTGTCAAAAATAATTGGCCATTTGTCATAGATTCAACGTAAAGGCAATATATGATAACGATAGCAATGTGGGCAGATTGATTTGCAAAATTGATCGATTGATTGACCCATGAGATTGTACATAATATCTATGAAATTCAAAATTTAATTTAAGCACAATTTAATACAGGACCATAGCATTACTGCGCTTCCATTTTCGACCAACAGATCAAAGAAAAATAATTTCTAAGTGTTTATAACTACAGATATAACAACAATAACTACAGTGATAATATTATTGCTTATCCTTTCTTAGTGGATACAGAGATCAGGAACAAGAAGCCCAGCGATACACATCAATTGGTTGTCCAATCATCATGTGTAGTCGGCAATGTATCAGGAAGTGAGCTATATGCTTTACCACCTTTGTGATTTTGTCGACGGAAACCAAGAGCATGTTATGTATCTTGGACCATATGGATGGAAGTCGAATGACCTCAAGGGTAGTCAACCATGTCATTATTGTCAAACACTATTGAAGGTGGGGGTCGCAGGATGATGGTAAATACTATTTGACTTTAGATAATAGGCAAATCCCTATAGCACAATGCTCGTTATATTAGTAAGCATATGTTACAATATCCACATAAAAAACGGAGAATGAAGCTAAAGGGAGACACAAAAACGAACAATATCTTAAAACTCTTTCATATGGCCTCGAGGAGTTTGAAGCGCAGAATTAATATTCCCGCCTTTTTGATGCGTCGACTATTGAAACAGAACTCGTTATATTAAAAAGTCGAAGTTACAATACCCACATGGTAATCAAAGAATGAAGAGACAAAAAGGAACAATACTCTAGAGCTTCTTGAATATATCTTCGAGGAACTTGAAGCGTAGAATTTATATTCCTGCCCTTTTGATGTTTCGCCTATTTAGGCAGTAGGTTTGCTTTTGTTTTTCTTTTCACTGACATTTGACGTCAACAGAACGCTAATGGTTTTCATATTTAAATTGGTTAATCCCAACTATTTATTGTGTCAAAATCAAAATAAATGGCAAGCATGTGAACTGGAGTGTTCGGTAGCAGCTCTACGATTGACCACCCTTCTTGTCTAGAACAGGTTTATTTATATCCAATATTTGAGAATTTATGAGAATTCCAATTCGCCCCGGGTTTGTAAAATAGTCGCTAAATATCTTGACGTTTTATAAGATGATGAAGAAAATACCACAGCCATGGCGGCGACTAGCTGGTGACTCCGTTCCGATTTTAAACGGTTAAATACATTTGGAACAAAGATCAATATAATTTAGGTCTATAAGGACGCTGTTCTGAAAAATAACACATGTATTTGTTGAACTTAGCTTAACGATAATCATTCATGCTGGTATTTATATTCAAGATCGCGAGAAAATCTGAGCGGTGTAGGTTGTTGCAATTTAGGCCCAAACTCGGTAATGTTTTTCCTGAGTATTTTAATCGTTATTCCAGTATACATCGTGATTCCTTGACGCGTAAAGTGTGAGAAAAATTGGGTTGGTACAAGTGTCGGAAGCACAATAATCAAATGTCGGGGAGCACGATATTGGAGACTCCACTCTCATGCGAAATTTGAATGTGGGGAAGCACGACATTCGAATTTTGAATGTAACGGAGCACAATTTTAAATGTTTTATTGTCAGATGCTGGGTGGCATGCTATTCACTTGTATCAACTAATACCGAACCGCATGTCGACGATTTTGCTCCCGGACATTCGAATTTCGAATATCAGGCTAACTGGGAGGATACCACGCAAATAACCACCCCAGTGACTGTTGGAGCCACATCGTGTGGCTCACCTGATGATCGACGATTAATACATACATACATAATTTGGTTTTAGGGGCGTCTCCATTCGAAAGTATGATGTGCGCCATGACAAGGTGTGTCTCATGAATATAAGTGGCTTACAGTATACAATACACATGAAAAATTGTCTGTTTATAGCAAAACAGATATTAGAGCGGTGGATGGGTTAGACATAGAGAGGAAGGTTTGGACAGATAGATGTTGACAAAGACATACTTTCCAGATGCATATATAACAAATGAGTTTTAACAATCGGGACAGTACATTTTGAAATGAAAAATTTTATCTGACTTGGCATTTTTGCCATCTGGGTATTCTTCCTGACATGAAGAATTGCTTCTAATGTGACAATTGTTTCTGATGTGGATATTTCTTTCGGTTGTGTACAATACTTTTAGGCGTGTACACATCTTTCTGGCTTGGCAATTGTTCTGATGGTATGGCGAAGTCGTGTTTCTGAGCATTTCTTAACGACTTAATGATTGTCGTGCATTTGGTGTTTAAATGCGATTGTGATTGGCTTAGATATTTTACTCTTATATGTTTGGTATTCTATCTACCTTTGCATGTCTTTGTGATTTGCTATTCTCATATCTTAATGATTATCTTGAATTTGTTATTGTCCTAAATTTCTGACTACCACGATTATTCTTTATTTATCAAAAGTTTTTGATCTTAACGTATCATAGATCCAAAATAAAACCTTTAACATATTGACATATTTTAAATTTTCAGCAGTTATGTATGTCCTATATATTCCGTTCAATTTATTTCTATTTTCGATGTTTACTGGCAATGGTCCTACTGATTGGAACAATCTTTAAATGTACAATACAGATATATCAATAAATTGGAAATATGTTCAAGCCACAGTGAAGCTGAAATACCGCTGAATGTAGCGTAAAACACTAATCAATCAATAAAAAAGGCGGTCAACAGTGGATATGTGGATTTGTAACTCTCGTCTCGTAACTCTGGATGGCTGGCACTGTGTGTTTAATCTGATTTGTACCTCTTAGTGTAGCTTTATATTTTGCTGAAATCGGTTTATTTTAGTTATTGTACAAACTCGGGTGTAAATCTCATCAATAATTATCATATTAATTGGCGGGTCTCTTGCTTTCTCTTACTGCAGATTTTTGACTGTCGCCATATATCATCGCCACGGGAGATGTTCGAGGCTATATGTCGACACATTGAATACGCAACCAATAAAGGAATAATCAGGTTTGACGAAAATTAGTGGTTGCATTAAACATATATTATTGTCAAATTCAAGTATAACTCAACATAATCCTAATAAACGATTTCTATTTTTTATATAACTTTTATAAGAGGCTGTACAGTTTTGATTTGAAACTGTAGAAAAGTGGAAATAAATAAGACTAAAATGAATCAATAAAAATGCACCTTGAATTGACAAACTAGTCCTGTTATGCTATTAAATTAAGGCATAATATTAAAAAATTATCTAAATAATTTTTTTTAACGATTTAATGACTTCGATGTTGAATTGCAAAATATTTTAGAGGCTTTCTGAAAAAATAAAACAATACCATATAAATATGAACAATTATAAAAAAAAAAAAAACCAAATAAAATAAAAATTAAAAAAAAAAAATAGCCGGAAAACAAAATCATTTTCATTTGGAGTATTTCTAGAGATCAGTATCTCTTAACAGATTAGACTACAACTCCTCTAAAAGATACGCAAGAGGCAATTCGAGGTGAATCATAGTTGTTGTGCAAATATTTTTAAATGCCTGCTGTTAAATCGCGTATGTCTGTTGCATGTTTAAATGCAGTTCTAAAACCATAACACAATATAATGGTTTATGGTCTGGTCCATAGGTCCGTCATCACAGTGTTCCCGCCTCGTACTGATGGGAAGCATGACTACCGTGTCTGGAATTCTCAGCTCATCAAATATGCTGGTTACAAACAACCTGATGGTTCAATCGTCGGCGATCCGGCAGGGGTGGAATTTACAGAGGTCAGCATTTGTTAAACATGCCAAAAGTGGTCATTTGGCCTTTCTACAGCACTAAACATAACGTGATTAAGAGGCATTTAGATTTATTGATTGATTGGTGTTTTACGCCGTGCCTAATGTCATTTCACTTATATGCAGCGGTGTATTCCAACAATAATTGAGACTAGCACAACCAAGATGTGAAGCGTTTCCATAATGTTGGAAAGTTAATTTTCCTCCAGTACTAATTAAAGACAGCATTGCTACTTTTCAAAGAAACTGCCCTTAGCCAGAGGGCAAGAGGCATTTAGAAGTTGATGTACTTGATGTATTAAACACTTTATGGCTTTCAACTTCTGGTGTATTATGGGTGCAACTTTTCAATGTCTATTCAGATATCGTTTTAAAGTATAATGATGTTTGAATAGACATTGGAACGTTGCATTCATAATAAGCCAGAAGTTGTAATCCGTAAAGCCTTGTGTTATGTTTAACGCTAAACATGCCAAACTAACTTGATAATTGACGTGAGCCTCGAAATGGTAGCAAGGGAGATAATTTAGAACGTTTGAAAGGCGATCCTGTCGTCACAACATTCGTGATATATGCGCTTTTTAAATGACGTCACACACGTTTATCTATAGATCACGAATGTTGACCGCCTTTTTTGTGGACATTTCGAGCCTCACAATGATGTTGCTAAACACAACCATAAACTATAAAATGATCCCCACTGAGACTTTTCCCGAGATCCAGAAGGGAGTATTGCTATATTTTGGAAAGCCACTGTAAAATTGGTCCGTCACTTTACAAAACAATCTAACCTTCGTAATAACTTACATTAAACCTAACCTAAAAATAACACCGAACCTAACCATAAACCTCACACTAAAGCCAACACTAAAATTAACCCTAACTGTCCCTAATCTAACCCTTGCTATCGTTGTAATTGTTCGTTGCAATTTCATGATAGAAGTGATGGACCAATTCTACAATTAGACCCATTTGACTACAAAATAGGAACGATTATAACCTAGAGGATATATTACAACTTCCGCATTTGTGTCAGTATTTTTTTGTTGGTTGATCCATAGTGTCTTTGTCTGTACCATCCGTACTTCTGCATGATTCAAAAATATATAATTTGTTGCTGATCGTCCTTTCCCCTGACAAGGTATTAACAGACCCGGACTCTCTGTTGTAGATTTGTCAGAAGCTAGGATGGAAGGGTCCTGGCGGCAGATTTGATCCGTTACCTCTCATCCTCTCCGCTAATGGGAAGGAGCCGGAACTGTTTGAAATCCCAAAGAATCTCATTTTGGAGGTGAAACTACAACATCCAGAGTACGTTTTGTGGTGTTTAAAACAGGGTAGTCAATCTAACGAACAGTATTTTTGCTATTTTGGGATAACACTTGTTTAGTTTAAACAGATTCTAGTTCATACTATTTTACAGGTTGAGACCCGTCCGAGAATAGAACCCACAACCCTCTGAATAAGGCTATTTAGTGCCATACGCTAAAGGCCGTGGGTTCTATTCAAGAACTGGTCTCAACGTGTACGATTTACCGACCAGAATCTGTTGAAACTAAGAACATTACAAAAGTACTGTTAATATTGGCTTTCTTAACGATACAAAAGCTATTTCATCAATATAATGAAGCCGTTGATTTCGGAGAAAAGGCCTGGCAGCTCTCTGGCGCAGCGGAATCAATATATTATTACTGGTTATTTTGCTTTGTCATAAATAGGTCCTTTTATGTTGTGTTAAATGTATATTTTCTTCAACAGATATAAATGGTTTGCTGAGTTGGGTCTTAAGTGGTTCGCTCTACCGGCAGTCTCTGGGATGCTGTTTGACTGCGGAGGACTGGAATTTACCGGATGCCCATTCAGCGGCTGGTACATGAGCACTGAGATTGGCTCCCGAGATCTTTGTGATCCCCAGCGATACAACATTCTACAGGTATAATTCTATTACAATTATTTGAATCCTAATCCACATGTCACGTTTCCGGTCACTCGACAAATCACTCAGTGATTTGAACTGTCCTGCTATTATGGCATTGTTAACACATCTGGGATTGTGGCGTTGTTAACTATCCTGGTATTGTGAACTGTCCTAATACAGTCACTGTAAGTTGTCACCGCATTGTGAACTTTTCTGATACAGTGAGCTGTCCTGTTATTGTGAAATGCCCTGGTTCAATGAACTGTCCTGATATATACAGTGAGCTGTCCTGGTATTGTGCCCTTTCCTGTCTCTGTGAATTATACTGCAAATATAGTATTGTGAAATGTCCTGTCACCGTGAACTGTCCAGGTGAAATATCCTGATACAATGAACTATCCTGTCAGTATGAAATGTCTTGTTATTGTGAACTGTCCTGTTATTGTGAACTGTCCTGTTATTGTGAAATGCCCTGATGCACTGTACTGTACTGTTATTGTGAACTGCCCTGTTAGGGGTCCTGGTATTGTGCCCTTTCCTGTCGCTATGAATTGTCCCGCAAATGTGGTAGTGTCCTATCACTGTGAACTGTCCTGGTATCGTGGGCCTTTATAACTGAACCATGTAGCATGAAATAATAAGGTGACTTCATACAAAAAATGTAAAAGAAAACGAATTGGGGCCTCCGTGGCGGAGTGGTCTAGAGTGTAAGCTCTGGGGAGTGTATGCTTCTGGTCCACATATCCCCCTCACCTCTTGGGTCGCAAGTTCGATTCCGCGGACCGTATGTGGGTAGGTATGCCAGCAACCAGTTGAAGGTCGTGGGTTTTCTGGGTAAATTTACTACCCAGTTTTCCTCCCATAATGATGCTGGCCAATGATTTGGATTCAATTCTGTTGATCTAACATCGGATAAATAAATAAATAAATAAAAAAAGTAAATTGGTTTTTGATCAGACTGTGGGCGAGAAGATGGGTTTGGACACAAAGAACACCTCTTCCCTCTGGAAGGACAGGACATTGGTAGAGATAAACATTGCCGTCTTGTACAGTTTTCAGGTAAGGTTTGTCTAATATAACAAACAGTGAGTGTTACCAGGTGTGGATGTGAGGATTGTTTCTATTTCTCACAGTCAGCCCCCCCCCCTCATTTTCATATCCAAAAAAACAAAAATTAACAAAAGTCAATTATCAAATTGTCAAATATAACTTTGTA
>JAQQZZ010081304.1:0-19287 GCA_030265115.1 Mopalia vespertina
GACGATACAGGCATATGTATCGAAACGTTGTGTTCTATCACAAAACAAGAAGTGGTTATCCAGAAATTCTACAATTAAAGTTGAGAAATTAAAAAAAGGTCAATTTTTTATTTTTGTTTCATTAAAGAGAAACAGCCAAAACGAAAAGCATGAATTGGACGACTAATTTTCTAGTTTGGCTCTGTAACTTGCGTAAGAAGAAATGATAATTAAAAATTGAACGTTCATTTTTTGGTTTATAAATTAAAGAAACAAAAATTGAAAAACTGTTAAGTGTTACACGGGCCGTTAAACACCAATAAAACAGTCAATCAATATGATAGATCTCTGCCTGGGATTTGGGCTGTTATAGAAGATAACCACATTAGACAATTTCTAGATCAGACCTTGTGTTCGTGGCCAGCTATTACTTGAGTGCGTTCGTCACTCTCTGGATGAAGACTGCAGACAAAATATCATGACGACGATTTACCTCAAGATGACAACTACCATTCTCTTTAACTGTACAACGATATATGTATAATCGCAATCGTGTATCTGTCTAGCGACCATTACACAATATCAACACTTTTGTTGATTGATTATTTCTCTCCTTTCATTTTCTGTAACTTTGGGATAACCCTCGCCACCACTATGTTACCAGGAAGTCACAAGGCAGAGCTCTACTGTTAGCCACAGTTGCAAAACTCCAGCTGCTTAAAAATGAGAGAATATGTAATGTGGGTCACATAAAATGGAAAACTTTTTTGATTTAAGAATAATTACATTTGTTAGTATCTAATTGCATTGATCTACAGCTGAATGACATCATAGCATAGTCCCGGTGTATTTACACAACTGTAATTTGCCTAGGATCTCTCGCACAATTTTTGGTTATTTACCGAATATCGCTCGATTCGGAATGCTCCTGGTTTATGACCATGTGGTCTATACGCAAATCGTGGAGGTAAGACGGAGGCGGTTTTAATCAGCCGTTCGGGTTCACAGCTTAAACGCAGAGAAAATGAAATCCAAATTATTTTGAGAAATTACTGATCGATGGATCGGAGCTTTGAAAAAGAGTCATATCATCACTAGTCATATTCTTTCCGGACAAAAACGTTGTCCAGTACTGCAATAAATTAAGTGTAAGTTGAATTTGGTTTCAAAATGTCCACATGGAGTCAGGAATAATAAGTTCTACCAGTAAATGATCCACAGAAACTATAATGGAGACGTGGGTCTTGAGAGAGGGATTTTAGAGAGGTTCAAGGCTGTTCTTAAACATATAAGCTTGACATGTTCTTCTCGATGCCAGCGATCATGTAGCCTTGGTAGTACTCGGAACCATACTTTTTTAGTTTTGTCAATTATTTGATTCAAGTAAAACCCTGATGTCCTTCGTGCGAATAATATCACAGGTTTGCAATTTCCCTTTTGCTGATGACAATGTAGAATTGGAAACCACGCGTTTTACATGTTTCTATCGCTCAAGGTGGTATGGATGGTTTGGATCAGGCGCTGAATTCCAACATGGCCACAGAAGACCTCCGAGCAATTTAAAAGGTGCAAAACAAACTTTAACTAAATGAAAGACTCTTAATTCCACTTTCCTATTTTTTACACCTCGATCAACAATTGGCTTATGGGTTGGGTCGTCGCCATATTTCCGTCTGTACGTCTTTTTATACCGTTAACACTAAAGATGCAGAACAAAAAACTCTAAAACCCTTAATTTTAAGTTGTGATGCGTTGTTTCAAGTTGGTGAACACAAATTTGCACTGTAATAAAGAGAGTTAGTGACCTTTAAAGGGTGGCTTCTCGATACACTGTAGTTAACAGACAATTTCAATAACATGACCACATAGAATTACAAATTTTGGACAGAATACATATCTTAGCTGCTTTAAGAACTTACTCGAAGTACAGCGTTTCCAGATTACGATTTACAAAGTTATCTTTCTATGATTTTCAATGTGAATGTTATAACTTGAAATCTAATTAATGGTAAATGGCGAAATGAATGCGCTATTCTTTGTCCAATACTAGTAGCATTATTGTGCTGCTCTAAGTATTAAAATCTGTTGAACATAAGTTCAGGAGTAATTTCCCTTTTTTAAAACAATTATATAGCTGGATGGCGAAAAAACTCTAAGTAACCAAATTTGAGTGATGCAGTCTTATGAGTTTGTTAACCCTATTGAAATTTGACGGAATTGTTGTAAGAAGAGTTATTGCCCTTTAAAGGGTGTCCATTTGATACACTGCCGTTATCTGAATATTCGAATATTCGAGTATCCTAGTTGCCTTAGCAACGTCATTCGAATGCAATTTACAAAGTTATATCGCTTTACCTAGTTTTTATATTCATGCTTCAAACCTAACTTAACAGATGTTAAATGGCAAAATGAAGGTATATGATTTGTGTAATATAATGTTTGCATTACATCATATTTTAAAGTACTTCTATATTAATTTTACAATTTATTTCCCTTTTCTAATTAAAATTTGTGATAAAAAGATAAATCCGGATCAAGGGTTTGACCACTCTGTATTGCAAATTTAGACTGAAGCTGGATCTCTGGTTAAGGAAAGTATCATATTGCAATGGAAACAGTATGATTAGATATTGACTTGAGAATGGCACAGATAATGTTGCGGGGGTTATCTGACAAGAGTACAAGGAATCTGCATGGCGTGGCATACAGTGTACAGGTAAAGTCAATTAATCCCTATAAGAATATAAAGTGTCATAAATTTAAAACTGTCAATAAGCATGCAAACATAAAGTTTAGTTCAATCAATATACAAATATGCTGTTGAGAATTGTGAATTTTCTAAAAAGAAGATATCATACCCATATGCTGGGTACTTTCGGGTATTTTTTTTTACTCATAGAGGCGAATTAACACAAACTTAAAAGCGATGGACTTTGAGTCGTCTTGATTGAAGAAAAATAATTGTCAATGATTGTTGTCATCAATAAAGGTTAAATGATGAATTACGTTCGATTGATATAATATTGAGCAGATCAGAGATGTCGTTTAATTGTTTGTATTGTATTAATTACTTGACCAGCTTCAAATATGTTTGCGTATCGCAAAAGTACGAGTTTAAACAAACTCGCGAAGACAAACCCACAACGATTCATAGTTATAATCACGGAACATAGTACAATAGCTGTACACTCCAATGAAATATGTAAATTAAAATGTTGCAAACCAATATATGATTTTTTATACCCGAAATGATTTCTTAACATTACTTACATTATAACATATTCTGGACAAATTGGAAAAATAACAACAAAATATTTGCACATTTTGGTAACTTTTTTGTTATTTTAATTTTTTTACCGATTTTCACGCCTCCAGCTGTTCCTATTGTGTCTTTAATCTTTATATTGTTCTATAACTGTATATTTCTAAACATTAGTCAGACTGGCACAGGGATGTCGATTTATTACAACCGATGAATAATCGCATGCTCTAGATAAACTTCCAGAGACAATATATAAACTGTTGTTTTAGTGCACTTGAGTTGAAAATGGAATATGAAATGTATTAGCTCCGGGTTTAATAAGTACCGGCAGCCGCCTGGATATCCGGGATCCGACGGCTATACGGGACAGATATCAATTCTGGTATTTCGTATACGTAATTATGACGAATAACAATAATATGACAAAAACACCCAATATTAATTGCAAAAATAACAAATATTTTTTATTGTCATGGATAATTTGCATAGATATAAAGTCTGACCGATTCTAGAAATAACAAAACGTGGTATCTATTAATACGGGATCAGATTATATATTTACATTTATAATCTAACTACCAGTAACATCAATACTAACAGGTAAGATAAGTACACATCTTGTTATCGACATGACGCAATTCAATGCATAATCCCAATAACATACGTCACTTAATTACGGTAAACAAAATACGGGATCGTTTTAGATCTGAGTTTAATTATTTTGTTTTTGGTTAACCTAGATCTTAAAATTGTCTTCCTTTTTCTTGCTGTCGTTTATACCTAATGTATTTGTTTGTTTGATCGGGGTTTAACGTTGTACTAAAAATATTTCACTTATATGACGACGGATTGTCCACTTCACACTGTTCCTTGCCTATAATTACGGCGGAAAACCGGGAGGAAACCCTCATAAAAACCAACCTCTTAATTGCCAAAGCAACATCGTGTGACTCACTCATATACCTGATGGTCGACGGAGGACTCGATACCGTGAACGGTACACATCGACGTAGGATTAATAAGCGCACACGCTAACCACTAAGCCACGGCCGCGGGCCAATACCTAATATAGGACTACAAACAAGAAACAAAAAAGGTGCTGCGAAATTTAGATCTGACTGTAATCTATTCGTTTGTATAACAAATTCAACGGAGGAGTTGTATGCAATAAAGTGTAGAGGCAACCGTATCATAACCTAAAAGTCTCTTGTTAAATTACTCATGTTATCATATTGTTGAATAAGTCCAAAATATTAGGCCTATTTCAATTCGTTATCGGTCTTCTAATATAAAAACAACAAAACACTCAACATGAATGCACACTGATTCAACATTTTGATTTATTTTCAAACCAAAACATTGAATCCAGACATGATGCGTATCTTTAAATGTATACTATAGTCGTAAAGTAAGCCTACTTGTACTTCTTGATGATAATGCCACATAAATATGCATATTCCATACAAATCTATTCAAACTTAACAACCCTAAACACTTTATACAAATGATATGTGTATATATAATAACATACAATTACATCTACATGTGTTAAAAAACAAAGATACCAGATGTATATAATGCATAATTAGAATAAAGATGGCCTGAATATAACTATAGATGGTGTTATGGAACATTTTATCAAAAGCCTTATTAAAAATGGAGTCCTGTTTCAAACTGACATAAAACGGAACAAAATACACCTGATTAGCATGCCATAGAGACCAGTTGTTAGAATTGATCTGGTCAGTTGTATACTAGCTAACAGGTTAACCAGTCTGTAGACTCCATTACAGAAATTGTGATTGGCGAGCACTGCTTAACATATATAATACTGATATCACTGTAAGGCGATAAAGGCAATGTTACCTAGAAGATGTAGAATCTATCAATGTTATTCTGGTATTGATAAGTTAACAAAGAAACAAAAAACAGAACCGACGGAATTTACCAAATTTGAAAACAAAACAGAGCTCTAAAACAACATTCGATTTTATCAAGTCTTTAAATAATTTTTACTATCGTGTCAAAAGTGTAACACTATTTTCGTCACTTTGCGATAACACTGTCTTTGCGTGAACGGATTATATTTCAGAAAATTTGCGGACTGAGACCCGCTCGGGAATCGAACCCACGATCCCCAGAGTGAGGCACCGAATCGCCAGCAGTAAATACCGGCCACCTATACCACTCAGTCTCAGATTGCTAATTTTCTGAACTAGTATCTGTTTAAATTAAGAAGATGGTATCCCGGAATAGCGAATGCTGTATCAAGTTTAGTGTTACAAAAACTTTCCAGAAATTAACAATTATGGTTTTCCCCTTCACATATTCAGAAAAACTATTATTTTGATTAAAGAAGGGCCTATTTATGTGATAACTGGGGCACAAATCAGGTGGGAACTGGTTGCATACTGAGCGCCTGGACCAGAAGTAGATTAATTCTCCAACAGTAGATTTTATATCAGGAGTAGCAATAAAACCCACCGAAACTGGGGCCATTTTCACAAAATATCCTACGATAAAATCTCGTCATGTTAAGCTATAGCGTAAAATATCGTAGGAGATCTCATTGTCGTAGGAAATTTTTGACGTTGTCACGTAAGACTCCATAACTCATATACCGGTACATACGATATACAGTATCTAGCAGAAAGCACTTGGTCGTGTTCTAGTTAGAAAAAGTAGGCTTTTCCTGTGGGTCTGGTTATGTGTTAAAATAATACTTTCACAGTTCCCAGAATGTTATGGTTTAGTCGTCAGGGCATTATGTAATGTTGTCAGCATATAATAGTTGATTCAAACAGGAAGACAAGACTGACATATTACTTGCAAACATTCTGCAACACGAATACACATTGTCTGTTAGCACATTTTGTACAATTAATTAACACTTTCCAAATTGTTTTTAATTTTTTGGTGTTGATATCTTTTGTTGACTTTCGTTCATGGCAGTTCCACATTCAGAACTACATGGATGTAGAATATTTTCCTTGAATGTACGCTATAGATCACAATGTTATAATCATCGTTAAAACTACAAAACAAGTCAAATCTTGAACTGTGTGGTCAACAAAAATAACTTCCCGTATTGCACACTTCATTCATAGTTCATTCTCAGACATTTAAATACTCACAAAATAGCACCTGTAACATGTTGTAGCAAGGACAACTGACACCCAGTTGTTAAAATCTGTAATCGTCCATTATCGATCGAGGACTCGCATAAAATCCGGCTTTGCAAGAAAATATACCCTGCATACTCTGTTCCTCACAATGGAAACATATGAGAATATATCACAGATTACAATAATTTCGTTGTAGGATTGCGTGTAAAAATCCCCAGGAAAATAAGTATAAAAATATATCGGTACAAAGTATTTCCACACAAGAAATCATTCCCGTACTATTTCTAGTTTTTCGATGAAAAGTTTCTTCTTGCCTATAGGAGCACAGAGTTTTGTTCCGGCACAGCAGTAGCAACAGAAGCAGCACCAGGATGGTATAACAACAGAGATGAAGAAAATAAACCAGTCCAGACATACTGACACCACAACGAAGAGGAATTCCCACTTATGACTGGCAAATCCCGGGTCGGCTTCTGGTCCGAAATATATTGGGTACTGGTAATATACGCAAACTGAACCTGTAACATAGAACAAATCAATATATCACCCGAGTTAACTATGCTAACATATATTCTATAAGCTAGTAATTAATTGGACGGTTATGTGGACTTATCCTGAAAATAGAACTGAACGGAACACAATGTAAATTTATTTATTTTCTTAGAATGGCTATATAGGCTTTCCCAAAATGCAGACCTTCTAAGAATTTCAATCTTCTGGTTATAAAATAATGAGGACTTTGCCACTTGCAATACCCTGTAAATTACGACAATGTTTATCTTTCTAACTAGAGAATATTAAGTGTAACTTTTATTTGCAATATGGTATTTTGTGAGATATATGTCGATAGTTTATTTAATTTTACAGAAACATTTTGAAAACTAAATGAATTTCCACAAGGAAGACTGTTAAGGATTTCAATTTTTCCTTATGAAGTTTGCGAAGTTTCGGTACAGTTTAAAAAGTATTATCAAGCATATGCGATCAACAAAATGAGAAGAACAGCTTTTGGTAACAAGCCAGTGTCTACTTCATTAATTGTTCTTGTAGATACAGATCTACAGATGAAACCTGCGGCCCCTCAACCACAAGGACCAAAGAAGGTATGTCCTCAAAGAAACAGATGGATTCTAAGTCAGCTATCTCTAATTTACTTAGAGATTACCCCTAACAAACAATAGATTGGTCGGGTGTGCAATGCATTATAACAACATCACCACCAGAAAGTTAATAATTGAAGAAATCCAAATCCACCGATCAAATTACAGGTATCAGGGCTCTCAGATCCCTTCAGCATATGGACACATAATTTACTAACGACTGCTACATTTCGTATCACTACCTTAATAAAGAGAAGTGGAAGTCCGCGTGACAGCCTCGCATGTGTATTATTGTTCATCTGTAGCAAAAAAAAAAAATAATTCGATGTCTGTAGAGTTGTTTTTGTACTCTCAACCTGCTCACACTATCGGTTATAAGCACGTGTTTGGGGACTATATTAAAAGAAGCAACTCTCCCCAAGCTGTAAATGTCTATGTACATATTGTTATTCGTGGTCATGCAGGCTTCTCTCGTGTGTTAATATGGTTTGTTCGTGTATGCCTTTTCAATGCTCTGCTTGTTAGGAAGGCATATGTAATATTTATATAATTTGCCTTCCTCTACGAAAAATCCATGCGAGCAAATGTTATTCTTACAAAATGGACGTTAATTAAAATGTGCCATGTTTCACACGAGCACGGATGCCCCCGGCAACATTTGTGACACTTTTAAAATCTAACATCGGCCTTAAATTGTAAAAGAAGGATGCGAGCTTAAATGATTCACCACGCAGGGCGGTATAAATATAAGCCAAAGTCTGTCAACTAGTTAATAGACTTCTGATGTTAGGTCGTTGCCGGATAGTGATATAGTATTACGGGTAGGCCAACACGCTAATAGCGTATTGAATTATATGTACGGCTATGGTATAGCTGATAGGCGGTTTACAGTTCATGTTAATTATTTACCACAATATGAGCGTTAAACTTATTTACTGAGGACATATGTTCTTTGCTATACAGAGGTTATAATATAGGGTAAAAAAGAATCAGTGGGAGATCTTTCAGAGACTAGACCTTTTCCGTATAAGACATGTGTTCGAAGGACTTCCTGAATTTAAGAGTGTTCTCCTTGTAACTACCGTTTCTGAATTAAAAAAATATATTATTCAAATATTGTTAGTTAGTGTAAACCGTCTAAGGGTAGTACGTTTCAAATGTAGTCATATACTCTCTGTACTTAGTACCAGAGGAACATTATTTTTCAACAGAGAAAATCGTTTTCGCATTTTGTAATTGTTTTTGTGTACTCTTTTAATGTTGGAGTACATCACTGTCATATAAGTGAAATATCTTGAAGTTTGGCGTACATCACTGTCATATAAGTGAAATATCTTGAAGTTAGGCGTTAAACAGCAATCAATTATTTCAACTACATATCTCTATTTAATGAATGCCCACCTGCTACACATGCACATACTCGCAGAAACAAAGCTACTGCGAAGTAATAGACCGCCTCCAGATGGGACCTTTCCTCCAAACAGCCGCCTATTCGTGGTCCCCATTCCATGATGAGTATGGGGAAGAGAAACACACTGAGCACGCCATTAGCCAGGAGATATGCACCGGAAATGGAATCCACTCCCTCATTGCGGTTCCAACAGAAAGTTGCTGTTTAATATCAAAATCATATTTGCTTGAAATAACCCAAGAGTGCAATCTCCACAATTCGTCAAATAACATTATGTTTAAACTTATTCTGGTATACAATTTATCTAGAGCAACATTTTCAGAATTGTCTGCCTCATTCAAATTCACTATAAGCGTCATTGTAATAGCGCAGGGCTGTATAGTATAGCACCGCTTTTTAAAGCAAGTATAATATCCCTAGGTTTCAAATCAAAGATGATGATGAGAACTGTAAGTTAGAAAAATCGTAAAACTTGTGATCGTAAAATTTGTGATATATATGATACAATTTTACCGGTTGATTTCTGAGGGTTTAAAATAAACTATAGGTATATGAATGTTTGGTGTTGAGCGATACAACTCTTACCCATAGAGAGAAGGCCTGCTCCATACACAACATGCATGAACATGAATATTGTGGCGTGTATTTGGATCCCTGAGAAACATAAATAAACATGAATTTAATCAACATTGCTTACTGGAAGTCACGTGAGAAACAAAGACGAATTTTGTTAGTCTGTCAGTTAGTTATTGACTGCCCTTCATGCCAGCAAACGCTGAGATTTCAGTATATCCAGGCGAAAACTATTCAACACTTTGTGACAAGCATTAGTCTCTAACAGCATTGGTGTTAGAAAATACACCTGTTCACGAACATATACTGATATAACCCTGATTCTATTTAATCCTAGATCAAAATATATCTGTACTCACATTATATACCTTCAATTGATCCCTAATCGAATAGACATATTCTTACAATGGGTACAAACGTGTCCGTTTCCTCGTATTCACCTTCATTAGTGTTAAATAAACTTACTCATGCAATATTTGTCGTTAAGGTAGGGTCCTAAGCGTCGACGAAAGGACCAGTAATTGGTTGTATTTTGCCAGCTTTCGTGAATAAGTTGGCGAATATTACTTCTGCTCATGCGGGTGTGTACAGACTCGTCCTTCTTAGTACCAGCTTCTCCATCGATTTCCAAAGAATCGTCTGTACAATGCAAAATAGATAGAGGCATGGTATGGTGGAAATGTCAGAATTGTCTATACGCATAAGCACATCTTTTTTTTCTCTCTCTCTCAAGAATCCCGTAGTGTTTCGTTATTTCCACGCAGGTTTTGTTGGTTAAGTAATCGCCTAACATAAAAAACTTGAATATTTAAACAAAAGCTTAAAATCTGCATCACTTATTCGTCAATCTGATTACAACCACGTCTAAATCAACCTTCCGGTATTGTGTGATCGCATAAACGGCGTTCAATGATCTCAATCTCTGTGGCGGTTATGGAAGGTCACTATCCTGATTGTCAAATTAATTGACATAGCTTAATGTTATCAAAAACCACCAGCTTGCCATTTAGATGTTTAGGAGAGGAGCTGTGGTTAGCCGTTCTGGACCAAGCAATGTACGCCGTGGGATTTGTCAGAGCTACTTATGCGACTGCGCAATATGTTGGAGCTAATTCCACGTGGTTTTAATCAAGCTGTGTATTCCAAACACGACTTGTGTAGTCATTGAATACTTATAGGTGTCAAGGCATTGGATCAAAGGCCTTGTAGGTGCAAACGAAGAGGTGTCAAATATAGGCATTAGCTGATACAACCAAATTTTGTCGAACATGTCCACATTAATAAAACACCTGTCATCATAAATCTATGATGTTTTTGAAGAGAGCTGAACACATTGACATTCTCCCGCATCAAAAAGGAGATATTTACTGTGTGCCTATGTCTTCTGGTGGTTAGCTTGTAACAGTGGCAAAACAAGAGGAAGAGATTAAGCACTCTTGGATATGTATCCATATATTTTGGAATTTGAAATGATTTAGTTACCATTACAATACCTGAGTAGAAATCTTTTTCCACAGAATCTGATCTCCGGTATGAGGGTGGGAGTGGATATTCTAACAAATCGACGCCATCGAACAGTTCTTCAAAACTAGCTAGAGATGTAGGACTTCTTGCAATTGATCTGGGTGAGGTCACCCGTACCAGAGGCACAACCCTAGGGTACTCCACAGCGACTTCTTCTTCCTCATCTTCAGGCAGCAGAAATCGAACCCCTTGAAGCCAACCAAATAGAGCTAACATGTTAATGTGACTTATAGTCGGGATATATTATAGTTAGAGTAGTTCCCCGCAAACCAGAGATTGTCTTGGAAGTCTTTAATTATTTGCTTCACCCAAAGCCCCATGTAACGTGCAATGCAGACGAAATTGAACAATACTACTGCAGGTGTATTTTAAATATATTCCTCTGCCAGAAATAATGAAATGTTCTAACAGGCGGCTCTCTTTTGGACACACATTATTTACATGCAGAATGAAATTAATATTGTCTCGAATTAATATGAATCCACTTTAACCTGAATGATTTATCGGATAAGCCTTAAACGTATTTAGCAATCATTTTCTTTCGCAATAAAGTATTTAATGGTAAATTCCACAGTTTGAGAGTGTTTTTGTCAGTGAATCTTTACAAGTTAGGCTCAGTGACATTGACATCGCGAAAGTTGAAGCGGGTGCATCGAAAAAGAGGACTAAAAACTAAAATCACCCATAGCGGACCAACAATTTCGATGCATGCCTTATAAATGACACTGACGTCCAAAATTAAGATATGTATGCGTTATGATACACAATCCCATAATCAAATATTTTCCTTAACTTAGAAGCAAAAATTGGAACCAATAAATTTACAGTGCGTGATTTTATTTTAACTGTGCAAAGTCCGTTGCCGTTGTATTAAGTCCGCTTTGTTGTTGCACCAGCTTCCACTATCGCAATGCCCAGATTCTCGGACAAAAGCACTCTCAAACTCTGTGGAAATTACTGAAAATACAATGTTGGGGATAGAAATTGATTTACTTCACAGCATGACAGTTTAAATTGAGTAAATCTGTCAATTCCATCAGTAGTTTTGTTTTAACGGTGAGCAATGTTTTGCGCAATAACGCGTTACGGAAATTGAATCGAAGGATAGGACGTCGAGGTAGGCCTACTGCCAATGTCCAAATGATAAATATCAAACGTCGACGGCCCATTTATAGGACTAGGTTATGCTAGGTTTAAGCTTAGGGCAAGGCTAGTTTACAAAACAGACATGCTCACTATTTATACAATAAAAAAAAATTGCTATCATGCAGATTCATTTTCATGTTGTTTTTTATACACGCGCACATGCTAACATTAAATGTACAAAACACTACAAACTCTAGTTCCTTTCGGCTACGTATAGCCATAAATGACGTGTTATACCTTCCATTTTCTTGTCGCCATTTTTTTTATATCAGGTTGATACCTGACATATAAAATGGCCACAGCATGTCGATGTATTAAAATCATGAATCATATCACGTTCTAGATGGCCTCCCAGACAAGTTTCCGAAGAGATCTTAATCTCGAGTTGTTATGGGTAACCTATAGAAGTTTGATTTGAAAGTATTTGTTAAATTTACCAATATCCCAGTACATTTTCAAACCAAAGACAAGGATCTATAACATATTTACCCATTTAATTTAGTTCTAAACTTACGATTCAATCGTGACTATTTTCGAACATATACCTCAACATGTTTTGCTTTCGACCCTAGATATACAAGGGAAATTATTCGGTGAGCATAGTTTGCTGTGCGGCTTTGCAGTATTTATTCCTGCTTTACCCGGTAATTGCCAAATCGTATCATTGGATACGACGTTAAGCACTAAATTAATCAAATCCGTTATGCCATCCGTTTAAGCAACACCGTCAATCATCATTTAAAATCGCAGCCACAGTGTACTTAAGCTTACTGGGTATAGACTTTTAGTTCATACTGATAACGATTTAGGTTTGCTGATTGACGTATTGATTTGGTTGGTCTATGTGTATATAGGAAATATATAGGAGACTTGTGGATCAGGTAGTTCCTCTAATGAGCTTAGCCACGTGTCATCTTTATACGTCTCCTATTATATGATCACTAACAACATATCAAAGCTTTGTGTATCGACGATCTATGTATACATATATGTACATCTGATAATCAGACAGGCAGTCTGTTCAAATAATGTCGGTACTTTTTGTACTGTTATTCAAAGATGACGTGGGAATGTAACAAACGCGTCATATATCAGGACAGCACACCAGTTTAACTGGTACGAAAAATAACTGACAAATAAGGCAATTTGTGCAAGTTATATTTTTTAATATTTTGAGTGTTGGAAGTGAGTTTATTACCCAGCCATGCGTCAAAATGACGACATCGGAAGAATAATATCAGATGATATCTTATGAGCCCCCCCCATTTGGCCCTATAGCTTAGAGCAGCATATACTCCAATCATATACAGCATGATATAGCGGGCTGGCACGCCGCCATAACATAAGTACGGTGTTAAACCAATTTCTAACAAACAAATAAACACGATAAACGGTATAAGGTGTGATAACGGCTGACCTTAATACAGTGTATAAATGCATGTAGAATACTTGATTTTATTTCTAGAATACTGCATCTATTTTATTTCAATTGAATAAGAATATGGTATGTTTTTAAAGTTGGAAACTTTGGTATTACTCCATATAATTTTTTTTCACTAAGAGTTACTGATACAAAAGCATTTGATTTAAAATTCATAGGCTATTAGTTGAGATTTTCACCGACAAAGTGCACGGTTTCTGGTTCCTCTTGTACTTAACAAGTGAATACATCTACATTTGAATGCATGTCTCTGTTGGGTATATACAGAGTTTCCGAAAGCCGGAAACCAGATGGTGTGATTTTGTCACCTCTCAAGCTAAGTGTCATATGGGCCTGTTAGCTGTTATATATAATAACGTCGTGGTCAGACACTCTAACATGTTGTTAATTATTGCCAGAGTGAGTTTATCTAGAGCATGAGCTGATTCATCGGTTTTAATTAGCCGACATCAACGTACCTGTAGTTTTTAAAAAATAGTTTTAGAAGTGTATGTGTTTTTCATTAAGCATGCATTGTACAAGCTTCGGCCAACAGAATTAACATTTGTGGTTAAAGCTGTTTTTGAAGTTTTATTTGACAAACATCTCCGACAGGTTACTTCCCTTTTTCAACGTTGGCCGTACTAACCCGATATCGAGAGTATTCACATGAAAAGAAAAGTTGTATGAATTATAGGGGCCGTAAGTCACGCCACGTGATCTGCAATATTTCAAGCGATTTATCACATTTCAAGGTACATATATTGTGTACAAATTTTAACATCCCACTACGATCACTGAGAAGTAGCTATTTATACATACAAATCCCTTTGTTTTAACCCGCTGACAAAAGGCAATTGTTGTGCAGAGGATGGCCATAACAGGGTCACTGCGAAGGAAATCGATTATGTCATGTCATTTGGGTAGTATTTGACTGGCTGTCTGAAAAACACAGGACACCAATCAAAGTCTGCATGAATGTTAAGACTTAGAAAGAGCTAATAAAGGAATTAAATTGGATGTTTAAAAGTAAGTCTATTTATGATTTTTATTTTATTTCATCAGAGACTTAAAAGACAAGATTTGTATATAACCGGTGATTAGTGTGAGTAACATCCGACGAGCACCTTCTAACAATTGTTCAAACCAGTCCTTTGATTGCGCTCAACAGTAAAACACAATATGACCGCTTAAACTCATACAGTCTGATCATTTAGATCTTTACACTTCACAAACAAATATAATGGTATACATTCAAGCGTATCAATTCATATGGAACAGTTAATTGCGAACTTTACGTGCCATTCTCAATTTAAACGGACTGATGAACACACAGGAGATGTAGAAACTAATGTCAAAATACATACTAGTACATATAAAAACCTAGCTTTAAACAATCAAGTATTATATTATCTTGTCTTAACTGTACAATGTGAAGACGTTCATTAAAGCCACACTTCACTGCCTACAACATCTCATATATGAGAATGCGCCATTTTAAAACACTGAAATACAGGTAAATAATAAAGTTAGTAAGCTTTTTACTTACTTTCTTCCCTCGTGTCTTGTACTGAGGGTTGAGTTGGTCTCATGGTACGGTCGCCCTGCTCCCCAACACCTAAAGGGACACAGAGCTCCTCCGGTAGATTCTCTACGCGACAAGTAACCCCAGAGTCTACTGAGCCACTGACCTCATTTCCCGATTGTTCTGCAGATGGATTCGTATATGCGTATCGTTCTATACCCTTGTTTTCAGACATCATGATACATGTATATATAGATCACCTGTCTGGCCGGTTTGTAATGATTAGTTGATACAACGACCGACTAGAAAACTGCTTCGTTACTACGCCATATCGCCTTCTCTTCAGGCTGACTGTAACGAAACACGACACGGATGAGTGAACCTTAGTAAGGCCTCCAGCGATGACTGTTTGTACTGGCACATAATCCCCACAGACTCCGGTTAATATGTTATTAGGCTAGGAACTGATAATCCGGACGAAATCTTTGGAATTATTTTTCCGTATTAAATCAGGTTGGATATTGTAAACAACTCCTCAATGGCTTCTTTAGGTATGTAAGCTTATTTTCCTGCGAACGTCTGGAAGCGTTTTTCTAGGTCAACTGTGACAGAAGCATTTGGAGTATCGAGATAAGGTATATCTATTATTGATGGCTAAGACAACCCAAGTACTGACAGGCTTTCCCTTACATAATGTAGATGGAGATTGAGCTGCCTTTAATCATTCCATCGATCCAGGTTCTCATAAACCACGTATCAGCTGCTCTTTCCAGTCGCATCTCTCAAAAGGAATTGGTATAAGCTGTTCATTTTATCTTATACGATGTATGGGCTGAATAATTTACAGCATACAAAAGGTAGTTTTTATGTTTTGATTAGTGGTCAGTGGAGCGTACCATATAAACCCAGTTTATACATTTCCTCACAATATAACAACTCTGACAAAGAGGTGCTTTTTGCTAACTCACGATGTTGAACCTGTGCACAAAAGCCGTCATATTAAGCTGGGTGGAGTAGGGTGGGGCAGCAGACCTATTAAACCTGTTTGGCCTCACGTCTGACTTCTCGTTCGGGTTACAACATGTATGTATAACCGGGGAAAGTGTTAATGGATACAACACTATCCTTGAGCAGTATGCTTGACTTACTTGATTATCGATTTTTGAATTATTGACAAACGTTCCAGCAGTCACATCTACAGAGAATTCGTCTCAAAATACAGAGAGAAAAAAGAAGAAGGTCGTTCTTGATAATTTAAAGCGTTAGACATTTCCTGCTGGCAATCGGTCAACGCCATCGAAAAGACCCTGACTTTCTCATTCCTATAGAGTTTTTTTCTGATTCTTTTCGCAGTTTAATTACCAAGCATGGCAGCAGAGAGAATATATACCTTGTTTACTGTGAAGCAAATGGTAGAGAATTGCAATGTTATGCTCTAGCCAATAAGATGGCGCAAAGCGGTCAGCTGACTCCTTTCCAGTGACGCTAAAAGGCATTTAGCAACCTCTTTAACCATTCACAAATAATCTCGAATGATATAATTTGATTAAAACCGTCGCTGTCTTATCTCCAGAACATGCGTATAAACCGCTTGGTCATAAACCAGGACCATTTTTTGTAATGAAGTGATATTCGGTAAATTACCGAAAATTGTGTGGTCGTCGCCAGGAAAATAAGGGCTGTATAAATGCACATGGACAATGCTATGATGTCATTCAGCTGTAGATCAATGCAATTCCTTTTGTAAAGACTCTAACAAAATTTATTTATTCTTAAATAAAAAAATTGTTCAATTTTATGTTGACCCACATTACCCATTTTCAAATTTTTAAGCAGCTCGTAACTGAGGCTAAAAGTAGAGCTCCGCTACGTGACTTCCTGGTAAGATAGTGGTGGCGCGGGTTTATCTCAAAGATGGTTCTTGATGGTTGCAAAATGGAATGATATATGACCATTCTGGAGATGGGAGGTAACTCTGATAGATTTATTTTTAAAACTCTCCAACGGATGATGATGTCATTGGGTCTATATTTAAATCACAGACAAATTCTGTCGACACGTCGTAGGATTAAACACCGATTTAAACAACGAAGCAAGCCAAGAGATTTGGTACAAGCTATGCGGTGGTTAACATGACACGTTTTCGTGTAATACAATTGGTTACATTTACCTCCGAGATACCCGTACAGATACAGGAAGAGTCGAATGACGTTCCGACACGGTCAAAGAGGGATAGCTGAGGAGTCAAAATGACAACAGCGGTCTTTGGCAGACAACGGCGACCGATACCCGAAGGACTTTAAGATATGAAAGCCAAAAATTGTTTAATATATGTGCTGTGTGTTTGTGTAAACTTGTGTGTATGTCTGTGTGAGTGTATGGAAATGATACATATCAATGAGTCAAAATGACGACAGTTATCTTTGGCATGCAACGATGGCCGATACCGAGGAGTCAAAATGACGACAGTGGTCAATACAGAGGAGTCAAGATGAAGTGGTCTTTGGCAGACAACGATGGCCGATACCGAGGAGTCTAAATAAAGTGGTCTTTAATAGACATCGGTTGCCGATACCGAGGAGTTAATGACGACAGTGGTCTTTAGCATTCAACCATGGCCAATACCGAGGTGTCAAAATGAAGTGGTCTTTAGCAGACGACGATGGCAGATACCGAGGAGTCTAAATGACGACAGTTGGCTTTGGCAGACAACGGTGACCAAAACAGAGGAGTCAAAATAAAGTGGTCTTAGCAGACAACGGTGGCCGATACCGAGGAGTTAATGACGACAGTGGTCTTTAGCATTCAACGATGGCCAATACCGAGGTGTCAAAATGGTCTTTGGCAGACAACGATGGCCGATACTGAAGAGTCAATGACGACAGTGGTCTTTGGCAGACAACGGTGACCGATACCGAGGTGTCAACATGAAGTGGTCTTTAGCATTCAAGGATCGTCGATACCGAGGCGTCAAAATGAAGTGGCCGTAAGCAGATAGCGATGGCCGATACAAGGACAGACAACGGTGACTGATACCGAGGAGTCAAAATGACGACAGCGGTCTTTGGCTGACAACGATGGCCGATACTGAGGAGTCAAAATGACGACAGTAGTCTTTGGCAGACAACGGTGGCCGATACCGAGGAGTCAAAATGACGACAGTGGTCTTTAGCAGACAACTGTTGTAAGGTCACAATAAATTTTAATATATCGTTTCAGACCACTTTTACTAGAGAGAAAAAAGTAATCCTGTATAAATATATTCATTTGAGCTTGACTTTGGGTGATTTTGAGCGCAGACCACAATTTATTTAGCATCAATTTAAAAAAATGTGTATATATCTTGAATAATAATATTGTTCGCAGCTGTAGGCTGTATCGTTTCATCCCAATTCGGCAATCTGGGTGCCACGTTTTTCTTTAGTAAGAATTATTTACCAAATATTTGATAAGTTAGAAATAAAAGTTCTCCATACAACTCTTCATCTCTTGTACATTACTGATTGATTGATTAGTATTTTACGCCACATTCAGCGGTATTTCAGCTACGCTGAGTAATGGCCAACTGAAGTGTGGATACTATTTATAACGAGTAGGCAGCATAAAGACCGCGTGACAGCCGCTTAATATTTCAAACTGCGGTAACCAGGCTGCCACAAGTTATCCTACATTAAGCTTGCTATAACCTTTAGACATAGCAGAACGCTACAATGATTCGGCACTTTATCTTCCAATATATAAAAATTGCATGGCCTTACCCTGACTTCAACCATCTCGTTTACTTCCTTGAACACTTTTGGGTTGGACCGACACATAAAATGACCACTCGACATCCATTTTCATGTCAAAATCAATCATTTCTCAGCAGTACTACACTCGTATAAAAAGATCTTCCACGGTAATTAGGTAATGCGGATTCAACGTTATTTAGTATTCATAGGCAGGCCTTATTTCTAAACTGTATAGTCTATATAAGATACGTATTCGCATCCAGGCTGCCACATGACTTGTCTGTCCAATCGTCAGTCTCGTTGCTGTTTTGGTTGTTGTTCAAGATGACTGTGCCACATGGGGCAGTTGGCACGACAGAAGGTATTAAGTGTCTTAAGCACAGCTTACACTTGCACGATTTTGTGGCACGCATTGCCACGAACTCGGTCGTGCCAATGCGAAAAGTAGTCGTAAACTCGCGTGAAGTGTGCGGAAACTCGTCGTGACTGCG
>JAQQZZ010081315.1:0-19287 GCA_030265115.1 Mopalia vespertina
AGATCAGTGAAGTCTGCTGTACACAGGATTTGATGATTCAAGTGGTTCCAGTGTTCCTCTTTAATGAATAATAACTAAAGTTATGATCAGGTTAGGAACATCAGAATTTTTGTATTGCATTTGACATAAAAATGTTTACACGGTTTTTGGGTGGTCTTGTCCTTTAAGGTATTTGGGTGCAGGGCCATTACTGAATATAGGCACAGTGCAGTGTGAGAGATACTTACACCTTATTGTTTTAGCTAGGGTAAAGCTAAGATGGTTGGGCAACCAGTTAAACGTATCTGTGTTTAAGCAGTTTTTTATTTTTACTGAAGCTAAAATATCAATTTATTTGCAATGCATGTATGTATATCATAACACTCGATAACAGTTTGTGCAATTTAACACTCTCACTTTTGGTTTGTGTTAAAAAGAGATTTCAGATGAGCCATGATGTTGCTCCAGTTCTAGGATGCTGGGGCACAGTAACTTCAATTAGAAATAGTTAATTTAATATAGTCTTTAATGAAGCTTAAACTGTGGACTAGATTCGATCAAACTCATCTGAGCAAAGCAATAGAGAGGGCTGTTAAATTTCTTCACCCACTTAAGATGCCCTTGAGGCAGTTTGAGATTGTTAATTTCAGACTAGTGTTTCGTGTGAACATTTTAAGTTCAAGTATACATGTAGGTCATCTTGAGTTTTAACAATGTATACTTTGTCCAGTAAGTGAAATGTAAAACTTCATTGCCCTGTACTGTTTTCTGTTATTTTCCCAGAGTACTTCAGGTATTAACAGTCACCATTGACCTAAACCTACATACACAATAAAGATTGCATCTCAGGTGTTATTCTAACATTTATAGAATGACACAGAAATTGAGACTTTATTCGCTCTATAAAATATATTGGTTCTACTAACCGCTAAACTCTTTACTGTATGTGTTATCTCCCCTGTGTTTTGGGAACCAATTGTTACTACATGTAGTTTACTGGTGTATACAGAAATGTTGACTACCTGTGATTTACCATTGATTGTCTGTGACAAGGTTCCACTGAGTGTGACTGATAAGTTATATAATTGCTTGTGACCTACAAGCTCTTGCACCCAGAGGTCAACAGTTGGTGACCAGTTACAGATCAGTTGAACATGTTCTATTTTGCTTCTATGAATGGCCACTACATGTAGCTATAAACCGGTAAAACTGAGATATGAAAAAATTGATTCCAAAAGTATGGGAGCTAAGGGGCAACAAAAAGCTGGTCTGTTTTTTGGTGTCTTTTTGTTATCTGATGCTTACCCTATATTGTCTTTGTTTGTTCCAGTGGCGTCAAGAGTGATTTCCTTTTATCCATTGAGGTGGCACACGTTCATATCAGTAAAATAGTATGGCATTAAACCCCAAACAAACCAGCCGACTCGGGTCTCAACAATTTTCTTCTTCGTAAAGGTCCTAAATCTTTATCCATAGGGACACTGCCACAGGAACAGTCAATTAGTGTTAAAATATAATGGATGTAACTTGACTGAGAAAAACAAAACAGTCTGTCATTATCAATCATTTTTGTTATCTAATTTTGAGCCGCTTGTGTGCTTGTGATTTCATTCATTTTAGCTACATGTAAAATGTATGTAAGTTTAAAACTTGACAGTTTGCTGTCTCTTGCCTTCAAAATCCAAACTCTCCTTCACACCGACTTTCAATGAATTTTTTTATTTTGATAAATTTGTGATAAAGTTGAACGCTTTGGAGGACAATAGTTGAATTGATAGCTTTCGAAGGTTGTTCAGTGGTTAGTGTGGTCTGCTTACTGCTACTACATGTACTTTGATGTTCTGCTCATAGGTGGCTCACATGTGGCTTTGGAAATCACTTGGGTGGTTTGTTTGAGGTTTCCTCTCGGTTTTCCACCATATTTAGGTACGCGTAGTGTGAAGTGGACAATCCTTTGTCATATAAGCGAATCACCAGTTTAATCTGTACATGTAGTTGCCTATCTCATTTAAATCTTCTATTATTGTCGCAGTACGACGTTAAACACCAATCAAACAAACAAACAAATCTATTATTGTCGCATGGTTAAATCTACTTCTATCCATTGGGCCAATCAACACGCAGCCCAAATATAGTTGCAATGTACTTGACTTTCAGTATGGCCTAAAACTTTTTTTAAAAAACACTGTCTGTCCTATACTCACTTGTGCCAGAGTACTTCTTTGTTAAATGTACTTGCTGGCTAGGACTGATCTACCGGGTATTGAGGATGTTTTCTTGGGTTCATTGGCCTAACTACATTGTACACTATCAATATCACTCTGATTTATCCATACCCCGATGTTGATTAGATTTTCATATTAACATTCCACAGTCTGCATCTCTCGCACTCAACTCTGATGCTCACTTTTCACTCTCACTTTCACTATAAAGCATTGTACCAAGTGTCTATCTTACTGTACTTGTATTAGTATTCTAAGGTAGAGTACATGCGTTTGTTGATGCTTTGTATTAGTATGAGTCTTGACAGCCACTTATTTTTTTAGCATTTCACAATGCATGTGCAGTGTTGTAAAATTGTGTCATTTCATTCCTGTTTTGCCATATTCATCTGTTTTTTGTCCAATTACAAATTATTTGCTTACACAAGTGTGTGTTAAAATCTAACTTACCCTAAATCACCTCCAAATTCGTCCATAATATGGCTATATTAAAAGTTATTTTAACAACTAAGATATGGTTCCTGGAAAACAAAATTATGTTTTCTGAGAAATCCTGATGTTTACTAACTGACAAATGTTTAATCCGTCTCCCAGGAACCATTTCTAAGTCTTTAAAATACCTTTAAAGTTGCCATATTATGGACGAAATTGGAGGTGATTTAGGGTATAAGCTTACACAATAGTTTCAATTGGTAATGTTGAAAACAAAATTAAACTCCGCAATGTTGTCACCAACATGGAATACAAACTTGTACTACCAGTCCATTAACTAGAAGTATGCAATAACCTTATCAGTAGTGTGTACGGCATTGTTTCCAAAATCATCCCATTCAACTATATGCCGCGCCTCTTGTGGCGAACTGGCTGAACATCAGGGGAGGTAATTTCAGAATTAAATCGAACACTTGCTCGCCCATTTGACCTGGCTCTACCTTGCGAAAAGATATGACTTGTGGAATCCTGGAGTTTGTTGTGACAAAACAGTCAGTGGTCATGGACTGTCAAAATAGTTGCAATATTACCCCAGACTTACATCACTGTCGAACTATTCTATTGTGTATGTTCAAGGTGTTTATTTAAGAAAATGACAATTATTAATAGTGCATACAAAATAAATCACAACAAACTTATTGATGCTGTCGAACTAAGGCATGGAAACCATATTATAAAATAGGAACATGTCCGTGTCCTTCCATGGAGGCGATCATGATTTTCACAATCTGCAAACCCAGAATTCAGGAGTGAAGAATCAGACCAAACTAGTCACCGATAATTAAGGATTCTGGACAAGAGTTACCAACTAATATCTAACCGGCGCAAGGCAGACGATTCTGCTTACTGTCATATTGTCACAGTGCATAACTTACACTCGTCACCCTATCTCTAATAACATAGGCGACGGCAACAAAGGTTTCTACCCTGTGACAACTGAATACGGTTGCTGCATACTTCTGGTTAATGGACTTCTGGTTCTACCTATGGACACCCTTATGTCTGCTTTAAAAGGTTTAACTAATAAGCAGATGTACAGTTTCTGTTTATTCTTCATCCGGGACTAATGCCTATGTAACTTTCATATTTCATGTTTACTTTCATATAGTTCATATATTCTAACTAAATGGATACCAAAAATTTAATAAACCAAATTTTGATATTCATTTGTGAATTAAAAACAAAGCTACATGTATATAGCATTTAGAAGCAGAGCTCAAAGCATTCAAAGAAATTTATGTTTTTCTATTCTCTAAAAAAAAGTTAATGTACATCACCTGGATAGGGATGCATAGGTAAGAAATACTTTGCAATGCTTCTTTTCTTGTGAATTAATGTCATACCAAAGCTGAATAATTTATGCCAAAAGACCATAGTTTTGCCTTGATTAGGAGACTTCTCTGTTTTGCAAACTTTTCATACAACATTTCAGTCTTTGCCATGAGAAGTACGTAATTACTAGTGCACACCCACGAGTTCATACATGTAGCTTGTGAACAATCCAAGTCAACACTAAGAAAATATTTATTAATCGAGTCTTGAATCTTAATTCATTGTTTACTTTATGTTTCTAAACAACTAAAGTTTACATGTACTTGACCTTGAACATGTAGAATTGTAATAAGGGATAAGTTTCTAGATTTATCTCGATAATTAAGTTGATTGAAGGAAGCAGTTGCCATTCAAATTCCTTCCATACAATTTAAGAACCTTTTATATTCTGGAGTCCATAAATGCAACTCCTAAAAAGGGAAATAACGTTGAACATTCAATAACTGGGGTTGGCTACCAAAGCCATATTGCAGATGATTGGTTTAAAAATGGAATTAAAGAAATTACCGTTCGAAAATATGTTAATTTTGCACAGTGAGGTTAATGTGTGCACTATATAAAGGATCAGCTACATGTAGTGCCATGTCTAAATTCAAGAGGCTGTTATTATTTCATATAAAAAGTGAACTGCATCTGTCTAGTAAGTATAACATAGTCTGCCGGATCCAGGTATCAGCTTAGCTACACTGCAGTGATGATATAGCTGTGTTACATTTCCCACAGAAGGCTGAGATTTTGTTTTTCAACATAAATGTTATTACCATTGTCCTCAGCACTGTCTAAAACCACAATAAATCATTTATAAATTTATCTTTTGATCATGTATAAGCTTACTGACCCGTCTGTACATACCATTTTATTCTAATTCATTTCTGATTTGGCTATCTTGAATAGGGTGCACCATAACCAGGCTACATGTAGAATGGTATGTGTTTGGCCTTTACACAGCTCACTGTACTGCCAATTCAGGAGAGTCGGACTGACCTTACATAACTGATATCATAATATCATTGTAGCTCCTTGCCAATGTTTGGCACACAATAAATCACTGTTGTAGTTTCCACAATTTCTGCTGTCTATGTTTTGCACCGCTCCAAACTGATGATTCCAGCCTTTCTTTATGTACAACACTATGCCATTCTAATTCTCTCTCGTATAAATACGCACATTGTATACGCTGAGACAGGGATGCCAAGACCTCTGTTCTGGATGTATGCTTTTTCCAAGATAACAGTTTCTCGCAATTTTCTGTCTTGTGCTGAAATAAAAAAAATATATATACATTTTGTTGGTTTCCTACATTTACAGGCCTATTTATTCTGATGTTATATCTGAAGAAAAATAGATTATACATGTATATCCATTCACATCCAGTGTTTTAAACTCATTTTAGATAAATCAATAGCTGAGGTGTTGTTGTTTTCCAATGGCAAATGGGCGTTCTATTTTCAGATTAGAAGTTTAAGTTACAATAGAAAGAGCATGGGTCAGAGGTCATTCTAAGAATAAACCACTAACTCACTCTCACAGATTAGATTTGACTGATTATCGTGCACATCTTTAATTATCTAATAACCTAGCTGCTAAGATAGGGATCTGCGGAGAAAATTAATGGCCAAAATAACCCAGTGTTATCAGACCTATGAGGTTAACATATTGGATGTGCGTGTTATATAATCACTTCTTATTTACTACTACAATTGTAACTACAACTCTGACAATTAAATTATTTGTTGATATTTATGTTTAGGTTAGAATTGTAACCATGTATCAAATCCTCAGCCAGACTCATGATGTGCTCATGTGCTTTACTACATTTACTACAGATTATGAAAAGTCTTTTTAACATTTGTTCTTATTTCATCATAATAGACTCACTGTGTGTTTAAAGATGGCTCTGAAATTGTTATGCAGCCAAACTTTATTTTCCATGTCTAAATAACAGGTTTCTGTATGATCCCTGCTTTAACTAAAACCTCTTAGTCTTATTAAAAGGATAAATTGATAGATTCATATTTGTAAATATAAACAAAGAACAAAGGAATTGAGTATACTATGCTATTCGCTGTGAAGGAACATTAATTTTCCAACAGAGCATATGTAAATAACACTTTACATAATGGTTGTGTTGCTGTTTACTTTTTGGGATGAGACCAAAATTTTATCCTTAAGCATGGAGTTAAACACCAAGCAATCAATCAATCAATTGATTAAATTGGACTCGTGCGTGTTTATTCACTTCATTAATGTGGTTTCAATGCAACATGCTGATGCTAAAGTACATTGTAATGATTCAGTTTGGTGTTAATAGCCCATTGTTAATTGCTAACTGTGTGATGGTAAAATAATGTCATGTGAAACCAACAACAGATTGTTCCATCCATGTCCATGTTTGTTTTGTTAATATCAACCGAAAGAGAAAACATTGTTAATTGCTTTTGATGATGTTTATGTGATCCAGTTGATTGCTCATTCAGCAATCTCATGCTACATTTTGCTTTTGTATCTGGAGATCATTAATTACATGTAGTCAAAATAAAGCTTTCTCTCTCTGAACTATTGATAACTCTTAAAACACAGATGTTTACTATAAGACTGGTGGTTGTTGGGAGGGATTTTTCCTGCTGCCCTGGTGCTTTCAGAGCTAAGGGGCAACCTGCAATCTGTTAGTGATGTCTTTGTATTACATGTAGGTCTTGTGATTGTCCTGTATTTGTTCTGTTTTGTCTTTGTTTGTTGCCAGTTGGGGTTGATTTTCTTCACTCATTGGGCTGGCATGCTGTCCTTTGAGCAAAATAACCTTGAGTAAGGTGTTAACCATATCAATCAAATTAACAAACAGTAACACTGTCACAAAAAGACAATACAAAGATGGTCAAGAAAGTGTTCAATACTATTTTCAAAAACATGTTCATGTACTAAAATATAAGCCACTGTGATATATATTGAAGAGATATATATGTAAACGTAATGCAGTGCCACTGTTTGGATAAACAATTAATGTATACAATGTTAAACCCCACTCAATCAAACAAACAAATACTCAATTTTAAGTGATGTGTATATGATGTAACAGGTTGCCAGTGAAGGCACTCATTTACTGTACATTTAGTTGGATAACATCTTTCAATTCCCAGCTTGGCCTGTATATAACCCCAGTCAGCCTTGGGTCAGTTTACTTGTGACAGGTCTGATCATGGCAGGAAAATTGGGATAAGATGATTTTCACTTTATCTCAGTGGCCTGATAATATAAGGTTAAATACTGTGTAACAACTGATAACATCAACAGCCATATCGCTTTGATATAAAAAAACTTATCATGCAGTAACTGATTAATTATTTAATCCCTATTGAGGCTGTTCAGAGTGATCTGTTTAACCTTTACCTAAGAAGAGTAAATTTATGCCACCACGATGAGCACAACAAGAACACAAAGAGTAAGCACTTCAACAGCATGCATAAGAATATTATAACATCAATCCTCCTAAATGATCAGTATTGAAACACAAATACATGTTAGAAATGATTCTGCACACTTTAAATTTAGTTTGAATTGACGTTTGCTCAGACTGCTAAGAAGCACATATATGTATATGGTGGCCTTGAATTTTGATAATTTATATGATTGTATAATCCATTCATACGGCGCCCTCTGGCTAAAGGGAAGTTTGTTTGAAGAGTAGCAATGCTGTCTTTACTTAGCTCTGGAGGAATATTAACTTTCCAACATTATGGAAACGCTTCACATCTTGGTTGTGCTAGTGGCAATAAATGTTGGAATACACTGCCATCATATCAGTGAAATACCCTCAAGCACAGTGTAAAACACCAATCAGTCAATCAGTTTTATGGCAATCTGCCTACAGGTACAATTAATAATATTGTGCACTGATGTGCAAATAATGCTTTATGAAGAGTATTCATTTTATTGTAGGTTCATTTATAATCCTTAGAATTCTGTTGGCGACATTTTCTATCTTTGCGTCTCAAGATGTCCATAACACTAAGACGTGGAACATGACTTGGATATGTTATGTCACCCATGGGGAAAAACAATCTCTGTGCAATTGATAGATTATGTCAACTCTTGAAGATTCACTGGCAACATCACAGACAGCCTATGGAATGTGTTGTTTTAGGATATCTCATTAGTGACATTTACCGTTAGTCCTGTATTTGATGTTTAATTATCAGGGTTAATGTGAAGAACTCCCCTGTGCTACTCTATGGCCCGGTCAATAGAAGTGGGCTGTCTGCACTCTACAGAAATCTCAATTTATTGATTTCACCTCAGTTATCCACATTCACGCCTGACATTTTAAGCCATACGCTTTATTAGATTTTGACTAAGAATCTCGCCACCTTTTCTGCATATAGCAAGGTTTTTTTATTACCCTTTACTAAATGTTGACCGTGTATTTTCTTTGATAAACAAAGAGAGATAAAAGTGCATACTCCCACTGTGATCTCAATGTTTCTGGTTGGTATGTTCCACATTACTTTATACTGAGCGGGTGCTTGGCGACAGCTTCCTGTTGCCCTGGTGCTTTCTGAGCTAAAGAGGAACAGGAAGTCAATATGTTTTGTGATGTCTTTGTATTGTCATGTGAGTGTCCTGTATTTGTCCTGTGGTGTTTTTGTTTATTGCCAGTGGTGTCAAGGGTGGTTTCCTTCACCCATTGGGCTGGCACGTCATCATGGAAGTGAAATAAAGTACAATGTTAAACCCCAATCAAACAAACAGACTTTATACTGAGGCTACCTTCATAGTTCAACACAAGTTACCTCATTTTAGGGTGAGCTACAGTGTATACATGACCCAAAATCTCAATTATACATTTTCATCTGGCATGTGTTTTCAGAGCTACATGTATGGGGCCACACAAAGTCCATCCATGTAGTTATGCATATATTTCTAAAAAAATCAATCACACTGACACAGGGAGTTACACTTTCCCTTGAAATGTGCTCCAATGTATATATAGAAATATTATTTTCGAATTACAAGTTTTAAACTGTAAAATATTAATCAAAAATCTCTTTTTTTGTAAAGGCTCCATTTACCAAATCACTGTTTGTGAACAACTGACATTTTTTCTGATATTAACAATAAATCCCGCCGTGGTTTATTGGTTTGTGTGCCAGACTTCTGATTCTATTTTGATGTCCCTTTCACAGGTTGGAGTTGACCTTTTCCACTTTATGTACAGCATTAAACCACAATGAAACAAACAACAATTTTTCCCTTCTTTACTGGCATTTGCTGAAAGATTAGAAGAAACAAAAATTTCATCATAATATTCAAGATCTGTCTTCTATGCGTAACTGTTCAATTCTAAAGATTTGAATTTAAAAGAAATTTTCCTATGTCAATTTCTCATCAGCAGACTGAATTAATTTCTATTTTTACATCAGTGTTATTTATGTGATATTTATAGATCCAATAAATCAATTTGTTTTGTTGAATTTAAATAACATTTATGCAGCTCAGATTAAAATGTCAAGTGCAGCCTTGTTCTTTAGTGTTCAGATTTTATTCAGACTTTGACAGCTTGATTAGAGAATTTATAAGTATTACTAATAAACAAGAACTCAGCCTTTATGTAGCTTAGGTTGGATATAAGTTATTTGCTTCCAGCAGTTTTGTCTGGTAGAATAGATGTTATTTCCGGCTGGGTATTGGCTGGAGAGCTTCAATCAGTCCGTTAAGGATGCTGTGTGCCTCCAAGAACTGACCTGATATTGATGGATATAAGCATAAATAAATATGCATGCCTATCAGATAAATAGTACATATTTAAGATCGGATCAATTGTTTATGTATCATTGTCAAATATCAACATATTATCTTGACAGCATCTTTTTAACAGTGACTGTAAAAACATTGCCCCTGGATGTGGGCATCATGTGGCAAAAATACTCCTCTACTTTATCCCAATGAAACACATTATTAGTTTATTTATTTGAGAGTTAGGACACCTGAATAGCACAGCTTGTAGAATTAACCTATGTGGAGTAGGTATAAAGAACACTGTTAATTAAGAGGGGTGTTCAGTTACTCTACTGATATCAGATGGTCATTCCCACTCTAAAGGTGTCTGTGGGCAGTTTGCCAAATAGCCATAAAATTATTAAATTAACCAGATAGCCAATTTGCTAAAGTTTGTGCTGCCACTCCGCTTTATTCTAAGATTAACAAGACTTCTATATGTTAAGTGGTTATTATTTAATGTCAGCTCAATATCTACGTGTGGTTGGAGGAAGCTCCCTGTTGTGTTAGACACGGGGGTGTCTCGATGTCTTTGACATGGTAAAGATACGGGAACAGTAAAATGAGACACCCTGTCTCAGTGAAAATGGTGATTTGAGACACCCTTGTCTTGATTTCTGGCTAATACTATGTTTCTGAGCTAAAGAGGAACAGGAAGCTGATATGTTTGTGATGTCTTTGTATTGTCCTGTATTTGTTCTGTGATGTTTTTGTATTGTCCTGTATTTGTTCTGTGATGTTTTTGTATTGTCCTGTATTTGTTCTGTGATGTTTTTGTATTATCCTGTATTTGTTCTGTGATGTTTTTGTATTGTCCTGTATTTGTTCTGTGATGTCTTTGTATTGTCCTGTATTTGTTCTGTGATGTTTTTGTTGCCAATTGATGTGGGGTGGTTTCCTAACCTTAAGTACGGCGTTAAACCCCGATCAAACAAACAAACCAAAGTTATATATGTTTTGTGAAATTAAATATAAAAATAATTTGGACAAATAATAAGCTTAGTTTCACTCACACATATGGAATATTAAGATTCAAGATTTTTTTCCCCAAAACATTTCTTTTTAATCGACTCTAAAAGAGACTCCACTCAGTCAACAAAACAATAAATTAATAATGTTTGCAGAAACATTTTGGTTAGCTTTAGTCTGTAATAAAACAATAGTTTAAAATGGTTTATCTTTTCATTTCTATTATGATGAACTGTTATATTGCACACCATATCCTTTCCCACAATTTTACACCAGTAATGTAAACAAGTGATATCTTTATGAGCAGAAAACCAACCTTACAAAAACACTGCATGTGTATAAAAGGAGTACTGACTGAAATACTGCAGTGTTGTTGTTGAAGCTATTAAACATACATAATGCTTGTTCTTTGCCTGTTATTCTTATTTGAGTGGCATTAAGAAGCTGGAAAAGGAATTGAACAAAAAGTCGTTTCATATGTATAATAACTTGGACTTTAACGAGGACCGCGGCCATGGCTTAGTGGTAGCGTGTGCGCTTACTAATGCTACTCCAATTTACCGTTCACAGGGTCGAATCTGTCTGTCGACCATCCGGTACATGTATATGAGTGAGTCACACGATGTGGCTCCGGCAATCACAGGGGTGGTTTTTACGAGGTTTCTTCACGGTTTTCCACCGTAATGAAGCAAGGAACAGGGTGAAGCGGACAATCTGTCATCATAGAAGTGAAATACCCTTGAGTAAGAAGTTAAACCCCAATCATACATTCAAGCAATCTCTGATTGCTTCTTTTCTAGTTTCGCCTTACATTGTTGCTCCAACATTGATGGAGTACTTCCGATGAGATTCACTTCTTGTTGGAAATATATGATGACTTCATATTTTAGTTGTTTCTAAACGACCCTATGATATCCACAATCTGTGAAAAACTTAACTTTTTGTACCTCCGGCGAAAGGGTGACCGATGAACAGTAATTTAAATAGATGGGATTTCAGAAGTCCAATGTGTGTCTGGTGAAAAGGAGTAGAAATAATTGCTTTTGGGGGTTAGCATATTGACCTGTCCTGTAAATGAGTAATCACGAATAGGTTTTGATTTAACAAGAATTGAAGATAAGTGTCTTTAACTTACGTTTCTTTCAAGTATTGTGTGTAACTTCAGGATGAAATAAGTAGCAACATATCATATCTACACACCAAGAGTGAACTCCTTACCATCTTATGGAAAGATATTACACTAAAGTACTAATTTTTTTGTACAAAAAATATTCCCAATATAAGTAAACTGGTCATGGAATATTTTGTGACATGGCCCATTTCATGTACTCCCCCTCTACCTCCATGACCATTATTAACAAGCAACCTTTAATACAACAATAAATGAATAATGGTTTGTGTTTGATTTATTGACAGGTAACATTGAGTATTCCTGTCCAGCCACAGGAGACTGTGAAATCACAAAGAGAAGGCGGAAAGCTTGTCAGGCCTGTAGGTTTCAGAAATGTCTCAATGTAGGCATGCTCAAAGAAGGTTAGTCTCAAGATTTATATACATTCACATTCCTTACCTGAGGAGAAATCAATTAAGTCTTTAGCCTGCTGGTCTGTCAGAATATGTATTCAATTAGTTCAATAAGATTATCTTCCTGGTGAAGAAATTTACTTCAATTGCATTTGCCAGATGCTTCATTATAGCAGGGAAAATAACAACAGATATATTATAGAGAAAATGTTAGTGGACATCCTAGAGCGTAAGATGTGGAAATCCTTTGAAGTAATGAATTATGTACAATGTATATGGTCTTTCAAGAGTTTTATTTCAAAATCATGTAACTCAATAACCTACAATAAGCATTATACTAATGAGAATAAAATTTATTTATAGTAAATCTAAGATATGTTTTAAAATCCACTCTTAATAGAAAAATGTTACGATAGCATTCTGGATTCCAATTCATACAATACACAGAAAATAAACCACAAACAAATACGTGAAAATGTTTTTTTCTGTATCACTTTATTAACCAGTATCTCTTTATTAACCAGTATCTCTTTATTAACCAGTATCTCTTTATTAACCAGTATCTCTCTATTTACCAGTTATTTACTTATTGGGCAACTTTCAGAAACTGATGTATAGATTGTGTCCTGAAGTATGATTTTTACAGAAGCTCAAGCTTTACCTTCAAAATGAAAGTTGCATCTATATTGGGAATAGAATTAATGAACACATGTCCTATGTCTATGCAAATCACCATCGCTTTTTTTTTTTTTTTTTGCTCTTCCTGGATAATGAGCTTGCATATCAAGACGTTTGTAGATATAAGGTGAACAACTTCAGGTCCTACATTTCTGCTGTCTTGGACTAATTGTTTCTCTCAGAATGCACAAATTGATTCTCGTTTATTCCCCATTATGTCCTCCTCATAATGGGCTCTCTGGAGTAACCAGCTCTGAGAGTGTGATGTCTGTAAGTAATTGGTGTGTGAATCCTGTCACATTCTTCACATGAACGTCGATTTAATGGTCAAAATTCCCACCTAGGATGTTAGCTATAGCCATTCCACGGACACTCACTCTACCTTCCCCAACATTAGACAAATCTTTTGAGCTCTCTGAGCTGATAAACTATATGTGTACAGACCATATTACAACAGTTATAGTTTTATTATGAAAACACATATGGTTGAAAGTATGATTGTCCATTCCCCGTAGATATTTTTATTACCCACTTTCTAACAAAGTGTTGTTAAGCATGAAAGAGTTATACAGTGTACATTAATTTTGAAATATCAACTAAAACTGGTTAACATTCTAATCCACTTTTTCATAAAAATGGGAACTTGAATGAGATATGTACTTCTCCAACTGTTCGATATCCCCTGATATCCCCTGAAGTCTGCCATTTAGCTTTTCTGTTAGATTACCGCACGGTAGCAATAGATGATAGCATAGTTGGCTTTTGACCCAGGTATGCTGTTTTGCTCTGTAGAAGTTGATATTTATACTGACTGACAGTTGCTTGACTAGTTAGATGCTCCCTTTAGTTCTGTTAAAACACTTAACAAGCTATTCTGCGGATAGATCATTCCACTGATGGATAACATTCAAACAAACCTCAAACAGCTGATTGATAGCACAGGTCATATCCTAAACAACCCTATTACAATACTTGCTGAAAAACACACCACAAGATATTAGACAGTCTTTTAAAGGTTATGTACATGTAGCCGTTAGGCAGTCTCCTGTAAGTCAAGAGTTTAGAAAAAACGGTTATTATTCAAAAGAAAATTTAGTTTAGGGGATATAAATTCAATAAAATATAACGGTAATTAATATATATCCGCTGACGATGTTATGAAAGTAGTTACTTAATGCAAAAGTAAAGTTCATTCAGTCTTGAAAGATTTGCCAGTCTTACTTACTCCAAGTTTATATCTTTTTTGTAACAATTTCATCCTAAACATTGTGAGTTATTGGTCTGTGGTGAAAGAGAGTAGTATGGTAATGCGCCCAAAGTCTGCTCATTACTGCTTCTTCTCAACCTTGATGAAGTCTCTTCTGACATGTGTGAGCCCTGACAAATGAATTGACTTCTCCGAGAAGACAGTGGAATCTTGAAGTGTGCTGGAATTTGAGGGGTGCACTGAACTAGGTTAGACTTACTAGTGTAATGACAAAGCCTCTTTCTATCCCTGAAGTGTTTACTCCCTAGATAGGTGGAGATATGGCAAGAACTTGCCAACAACTTTCTTCTGCTCTAACATGATCAACTGGTGTTTTACTGGAAAGTACAAATGAACTGCAGTTAAACTGGACTATCTGTCGATGATATTAGCTTCCTGGTAATATATTTGTTACTCTCACATCAATCTACCAAAATTGGTTTCGAGTCTCCTAACAGTTTTTCCATGTGTATGATGAGATCAGATTAGAGAGTATGATGTTAATACAACAAGGGTAAATTATGTTTGATTGACTCCTGTGTGATTTGATAGGATTTTGGTAGGTAGAAGGTAGGATTTGAGTATGTCAGGTTTTTGTTGTAAAGCACATGTTAAGTATTTGTAGTTTTTCTAACATTATGGATTTTGTTTCACAAGAACTTTCTGACGTGTGTATAGGGTAGCATTAGTTAGACGTCATGTCTACAAACTCCACAATGTGTGTGGGTTAACAGCTGTTATCACACTACGTCACTCTTAACGTACTTCTAGTTGCTTATGATGTGGTTTACCTCAGGTACATTTATTTTTAACTCTGGGTGAGAAAACAGCCTCTCTGATTAGGTTCCTAGGTAGGTATGGTAAATGGTAACATTCCAGTGTTGTTTACCATAATTATTACCACCCTTAAACTTCTTCAAAGAACCATAAATACTTGTTATTGATTTTTAACAAATGAACGAATGAGAATCCCAAAACCTGCCTGGCAACTGCAGGCAGGATTTAATTCAAGTTTTGAACTAGTCGGACTAAGGCATCATTGTCAATGGGTAATATAGTTCAGACTGGTTCATGCCTTCACCCAATGGGCAGGCAGGCTGTCATATAAGTGAAATAACCCTAAGTATGGTGTTAAAGCCCAAAGTAGGTTGATTGCACGTTGACTTAACAGTGCAGCGCAGGCTGTTAGTACGGATATATTGTATCAATAGTTGTGTAATTTGGCACTCGGGGTCCGAAGCTGGCAGCATTAGTGTGATAGTGTGTACTGTGGTTGACTAGTGGGTAAATCTCCTGTGGGGAAACCCATCTATTAGTAATCAGAATGGTCTGATTGGCCATGGTAAGGCATGTGATGGAGTGATTGTTGATAAGGCTGTTCTACAAGCAACCCCAGGGATCAAGCTCCCAGAGTAGAGGAAATTAAGGAGATCTGAACAATGTTGGCAAACATTCCACACAGTGAACCTAGCAAGTCTGTGATATACTCCATTTTATTATACAGTTGACCAACAATCTGCTATTTGTGTCCAGTGGCAAATCTCTCAACTACACTTTTATATCTCATGATACAATCTATTCTTAGAAATGGGAAGTATATTTCATTTCTGATAAATGCAGTATAACATTGAATTGTCCATTGAATCACTATATGCATTTCCTGTTTGCTTTGTTCACCCTATATGTTATCTTATTGTGATTACGCACCACTGACTTTATGTCCGGCAGGGATTATTGATTGTAGAGAAATTATCCTGGTTAATCTAAAGCTGGAGAAAATCTGATACACAGTGCCTATAGTATATTCACTGTGAATTTGTTAACTAAATCCCTAAGTCTTCATTGAGATTTTGAGTATTCTTCTGTACTCCTCATCAGATAAGCTATGTCGTAACACGTTTTAGAGACGCCTTCAAATCAATACTATAGGAAATTGTGTCTATTTAGCTTGGGGAGTGATGCATATAAAGAGAGGTCTGAATTCACCATTTACAGTGTAGCTGTAACAACTGCTGCTCTTTCCCAGCTGGAGTTCTATGAAGACCTGTCGTAACCATTGTGTCTCATACTGTGTGTAAGAGATTACGTTTAGATTAACTGTGTTTTTCTGTTTTTTTTTTTTATTGGCTTCAAATAAACACTCCCATGAAACTATTTTAGCCATGTCATAACAGGATTTGTTTCAGAGAGCCTGTCATTGTTTGTATGGCCTTCTCCAAATTTGTCCATGCAAAGAACTAGGCAGAGGCTGCTACATGTAGGACAAAATATTTTGCAACTCTTACATGTGGGATATTTAGATAATACAATTACATGATTTTATAATATTTTCTGACCTTTGCCTGGGAAAAGTCTCCTAGAGTTACAAAAACAGTATTATAAATAAGATAACAATAAGAAACTAAAAATTATCTGCCATCTACAGAGTAGATTGGTGGTAGGTTTTGTTAATTACAGTGTAAACAAAGACCTAACCAAAATACTATAACCATCTTATAAAAAAAGATGAGTTTTATTAAAGTTTGTGATAATCATTTGCTATTATGTACATTTAAGTCTTAAGAGATCTACATGTAGATAGTAACAAATTACTGTGATAGAATCTACACATCTGGAATAAATCCTAAATGTCTTCGAGCATTGCATATCATAAGTTATAACATTCACAATTTAGCACAGAAAAGATGATGGTTTTGTATGTGAGATTGAGTGATCTTTCTTGTATGGTGAATGTAAGGATGTCTTGCTGTGTTATTGTCTTGCCATTTAAGATAAAACCCTTGAGGATTGATTCAGTGAAAAAACAGGGCTTTTATATGGTTAGTTTCTGCCACATAGGTGCTTTATTCCTTCATGCCCAATGATTGAATCTTGAGAAATCAATATTTATTACGTTACGGCTCAAGTCATTTCTTTAGCCTTGAGATGTAGATCAGATTCAATACCATACTTCATATAAACCAAGTTAACATTAGTTTTCAAATTCAATGCATTTAAACCTAAACATTGTGTCTAGTTTTTGTATGTAGTGTAAATTGGATCCAGTTTTTTGTTTAAGTGTGAGGCACAGAATTTTGCTGTATCATACTTGTAATTGAATCAGGCTATCGATGAAGATCACCGGAATATTAAAAAACATCCGTCAAATACTTTTAAGTAATATGAGCTTGATAGTTCATAACGACAATATAGCTGTTAAAAGGAAAAATCTAGTGGCACCATGTGGACCCTTTTACTGGCACTGGCACACCATCCTACATGTACGAGTAAAATGTGTGATACTACATGTTCACATCATTGCTTTATGGACACTGCTGGCAGTGCTAAGTCTCCCTTCCTTTTTCATTTGCAGTGCATCTATACTGCTTTGTCGTAACAGTAATGGAAGCCAATCGATTGTTATTAGGTAAAGAAGAATTCAATCAATTTTATTCCAAATAAAGGCAGGTTCAGATAAATTTTGCTGTTCAGCAATAATTCAGCTACTTTCATCATTGCATCAGATAATTGGATGTACATTGTGTACTGGTGAAAGTATGAACCAGCTATTTTGAACCGTATTCGTTAAAATTATCATATATATTCATTATCGGTGTACCTGTATGTCCTGTAACTTCATAATGCTTTCAGGCGTATTGATTTAATCTGTAAATCACCAATCATTAATTATAAAAATGTGTGAATATCCATAAATGCCATCAGCTTTTAAGACACAAAAATCATTCATTGCTTTCAGCTTTGGGGGCCATGTCACTCTCCTATCAGAGGGGTAGTGAATGTTCGCTATCTAGACTCCAGCTAACTAAACTTCTATTCTGTAGAATGCCGGGTGGCTGAGTGGTCTAAGTGGCTGGCATTTACTGCTGGTGATTCGGTGCCTGATTGAAGATCATGGGTTCGATTCCCGGATGGGTTTCAATTTTCTGAACTAGAATCTGTTCAAACTAAGAAAGTATTATCCCAAAATAACGAAAATACTATCAGCTTTTATTTAAGTCGGACGTTTAAATTGATGCTTTAGAATGAATTACTGTACATTAATCTTGCTTTAAACAGCTGTTGAAATTTGTGATTGTTTGATTTGATAACATCGTACTCAAGGGTATTTCACTTATATGTCCACTTCACACTGTGTCTTTCTTAAATACGGATTGAAAACCAGGAGAATGTACACTATGTATCATTGTGCTTTGGCTGTGTTTTGATCAGGCTATTGTTGGCTGCTGTGAGCTACATGTACGAATCCTCCATTAATGGCTCCACGTAAAAACAGTCTGTATGGCCCTAAGTTTTGACAGTTGAATAACCCATGTGATAGATGGTTGGATGTTTAAGTCTTGTCCCTGGCTACCTGGACTCCCACTTCTCCATAGGTCATATCTCCTAATTAGGCTCCATTCTGACTTGAGTTTTGTGCTGATCAATAGACCTACGACTGGGGTTTCTGCAGGGTCTTTTTTAAATAGTAATATAGCTTGATTAAGTTTAGTAATCACTCTACATTCTGCTGAGACTGTTGTTATCTCAGCTTGTTATCATCCTTAGGCTTTTACAAACAATTAGGAGTTAATTAGGAAATAGACTTCATGTTGATACAGGTAATTGCTTTTTATTAATTTACGCCAGTAGTTCATAGTGCTATTTGAATGTAGCTCAAACTAAGATTGATTGAATTGTTAAATCCCTGTTTCACTGGTGCTCTGTGAGATGCATGAGCAAAGGGGTAAATGTAGCGGATTTACTGTAGTGTCTTGCACTGTGAATTAACACACTACATGTAGGTCTACTTGCATCAGGTTTTAGACCCTGAGCCTGATGGAACCCTGCATGAGAGAGTGTTTGCAGGGTGAGACTACAGTGACCGACTGAGAGGGTTTTGAGGCCATTGTTAGTCAAATAAGTTTATGTGTGTCTAAAAGGACCAATTAAACAAACCAATTCATATGGCAATATCCTTACTGCAGACAAATAATTAAGAATCTACATTTATGTACGTGGGTGGTTGGAGGGAGCTTCGTGTTGCCCTGGTGCTCTCAGAGCTAAAGGGGAACAGGAAGCCGATCTGTTTGTGGT